>ML379676.1:17263-175986 GCA_005239525.1 Nicotiana knightiana | reverse complement strand
AGAACTTCTTGTATTGTTCATCCTTTTGGTATTTAGCCAGCCTCTGAGGGAATGGAGCTGGCGGTCTCTTTTTCCTAGTGATTTGGGACTTTTCTTTCTCATCCACCACCTCAACTACCAGCTCCTGGGTTATCTCCATTTCTTTTTCAATCTCACTCTGTGCACTGGGTTCTCCTTCAGTAGGTTGCACTGTTACCTTGGTCAAATTTGTTGAATCATCAAGTTCAATCGGCTTGGGTACTAGTGTCTCAGTCTGCCTGCTTTCACGAGTTCTCTCCCGTTCCATGTCTAAGTCTTTGCCACTGCGGAGAGTCACTGCCATCAGCTGTCTTGGGCCCTGGTCCGTAGGAATTACCTGAGTATCTGCAGGTAGAGTTCCATGAGGACGATTGTTCACTGCCATAGATATCTGGCCCAACTGTACTTTAATATTTTTAATAGTTTCATCATGTACATCTACTCTCTCACTGATTTTGGCATTTGACCTAATAACCTGCTGCATCATAGCTTCTAACCTGGAAAACCCATCTTTTTGCCTTCCCCCCTGTTGATGCTGAGGAGGGTAGTATGATTGTTACTGATTCTGATAGTTATACCCGTGTGGCCTCTGATATGGTGCTGCATTCCCTTGTGGTCTCATGACACCCATATTTCCACTATTCTGCTATTGGTGAGGCGGTCTATGTGGTTGTACTTGTTGACCCTAGTTCTGCCCCCCTTGTCTCTGGCGTTCATAATTTGACACATAATTCATATTTTCTTGATAAGGATGGTGATGACATTCTACATTCCACTGGTTACCAACTGGTTGACTAATGCAAGATGTGCATAATCCCCCATTGGTTGTATCTACGATGTGTACCTGCTGCTTTTTTCCTGATTCCTCCACTTTCTTAGTAAGTATACTCATCTGTGTTATCAAGGTGGCCACGTTCCCTGTAATAGTATTAGATGGATCGAATGGTACTGAGTGAACTTCAGGAGTAATGGGTGTATTCCTTGTTGTGCATCCTGAATTTTGTGCCATTTTATCAAGTAAGATTTGACTTTCTCTCCACGTTTTGCTCAAGAATGCTCCACCAGTCAAAGCATCAACATTTGCTTTAACAGTATCAGCCAAACCCATATGAAAATGATGCCCCAACATCTGCTCTGGAATACCATGATGTGGATACATAACCAGCATCCCCTTGAATCGTTCCCATGTCTCTTGCAATGTTTCAACTGGTTTCTGTCTGAAGCTCAAGATTTCATCAATTTGTTGGGCAGTCTTGTTAGGTGGATGAAACTTGTCCACGAATTACTTAACTAACTCCTCCCATGTGGTAATGGAATTGATGGGGAGTGAGTTTAGCCAAGTCTGGGCAGCTCTAGTTAGTGAGAGTGGAAACAACAACAATTTTATTGCTTCCTGGGTAACGTTTGGCTGCCTCTGTGTTTTGCAAATTGACAAGAAGTTTTTCAAATGCTGCTAGGGGTCTTCGATGTATGACCCTGAGAATAGTCCCTTGTTTTGCAATAAGTGTAGCATATTATTTGTTATCTGGAAAGACTCGGCCTGTATCTGAGGGACTAATATCGCAGTGGCCAAATTCTTAGTTCTGGTTGTGCCCAGTCATATAAAGGAGCCTCTGCCCCTATTTGAGCGACTGGGTCTACCACATCATCCCCATTATTGTTCCTGTTGTTTGGATCTTCCATGTCGGGTTCAATTTGTTCAATTGGTGGTTGCTGTTTGCTTTTCCGGTTGGTCCGATTTAGGGCCTTGAAAACTTTCTCGGGGTCTGATAAGGCTTCGACTACTTCACCAGTTCTCGATGAGTTTCTAGGCATGCACCTGTACCACCAAGTTAGCAAACGTTAAAATTTCAATGTATAAATGGAAATTTGAAGAAAATTGACAATATTTCAGAATTTTGTATTTCTTCCAACTCAATTGATAACCCCGATAATTCCCTGGCAACGACACCAAAATTCGATCACGCTCAACTATGTCTATAAAAGACTAAGCGGGCGTTGTAAATATATTACGGGGTATTATGCCCAGAGTCGATCCCACAGGGAATTTACGTATCAATCAAGTCTTTAGACTACACAACTTTTACTCAATAAATTCTCTCAAGAATTTTTGAATATAAATTGGTGATGTTTTACTAGTTCTATTGACAATAATAATAACTAACGATTACTAACAATATGTTGTAAATAATTATGATAAAGGTCTAAGGCTATGGTTTCCCCCATTGGTTGAATCACTTCTCGGATACTTCATATAGCTTTATTAATTATCTCTATCAATCATGAACACTCTATATACCATAAATCTCTCCCAAGTAATTATGATAATTTACTAGACGCACTCTCTCAAGTTACGGTAGCTAGATCGCATTATAGTTCACTTAGATTGCACCCGAGGTATCGTTATCTCTAATCCAACCTCTAAACCCTCGGCTATGACTTTCGTCTATACTCTGGGAGTGGTGTTGTTCAAAAAATTACCTAAATATGCACTCTCTCTCAAGTAGATACATACTAAATAGCATAGCTAATTCATGGTCATTCAATTAACTACAACAAGAACGTAGTTGAATAAATAGAGATGAACAATCAACCAAACTAAATTAATATCACCATAAGTTTATCCCCCAACGGGTTCCACCAAAACTCTAGATTAAGAAATTTAGCCACTCATATTCATAAGAACCAATTCTAAAATAACTTGCATAATTGAACTACAAAATAATAAATAAAAGCTATAAAAATCAATGTTTGCTTCGCTGAGTAGTAATCCACACGTTGTTCTTTACTCTAATGGCATGGATCTCTTCAAATTTGTGTTCTTGGGTCTATTTATATGTTTGGGATAAACCCTAACCGTGTAAGGGACTTCTATTCCAACCGGGAAACACTTAAACTCTTCAAAACTCGGGTTTAGCCGGATCAGGGGCCAGGCGTTACAGGCCAAACGCCTGGATAACGCCTGGCCAGGCCTGGCGTTTGGGCCCTAACGCCTGGATAACGCCTGGCCTCACCAGGATTTACATCCCAAACGCCCGGCTAAAGCCTGGTGTGGCCAGGCTTTTCAGCTCAAGCTCCCGAGTATAGCCGACTTCACTCATTTTTGCCTCTTGAGCGTATTTTCGACGGTCATACATCCCTTTATCTCGGATTCTATCTCTCATTCACCTACATATAAAATAAACCCAATTAGGCACATAAAAAGTGTATTTTTATCATTAACTCTCATAAAATGTAAGGTACATAACGTGTTAAACCATAGATTCTAGCCACACATCAGGGTGCTATCTCAACTTCAAAAGGAACTAATGCATCTATCTCAACCTCCACTAGCGGCTTTATTTGTATTATAATAGGATTGAGCGTGACTGCATGTTTCTTAGGATTGTCACCCTCTTTGATAAGCCCAATCGATCTCTCGGGATCCCATTCCTCATCGGTCTCTACTACATTGACACCTTCACCCCAATGATCTGGGAGGGGGTTGTTGCGGACGTTGGGTGTTGCTTCTTTGGCCTGAATGACCTTATTATCAATCAAGTTCTGGATCTTATCCTTTAGTGTTAGACACTCGCCAATGGTGTGCCCTTTCATGCCACAATGATATGCACAGATCTTTTTTTGGTTGACCAATTGGGATGGATTCTCCACAGTCACAGCAAGGATAGGAGTGACATAACCAACAACCTTCAGCCTTTCATACAATTGGTCAATGGGTTCGGCAATGGCAGTGTATTGTCTAGGTGGTCTACCGTCAAAGTTAGGCGGAAGTCTTGGGTAGTTTGGTCGGGTTGGAGGTGACTGAAGATGAGAGGGTTGGGAGTTATATCTGTGATAAGCAGTGGCTGGTTGGGAATATCTGGTAGGAGATGGTTAATATGTGGGTGGATTTGCTTGGTATGTAAGTGGTGAGGTTTGATATACAAGGGGAGTTTTGGGTCCTTGGGCGACCATTACTATTCCTGCATCTTTCTTCTTCGATATACCCCCTGACTGCAATGCTTTGTTTGTGGCCTGCAATGCTTCGATGTTTTTCACCATATTGCTTTTTATTCCCTCTTCAATCCTTTCTCCGAGTTTGATGATATTGAAGAACTTGTTGTCTTCAATAACCATCAATCTTTCATAGTATTGCGGATCATATTCTTTGACGAAGAACTTGTTCATCTGTTATTCGCCCAATGTTGGACTGACTTTGGCTGCTTCTGACCTCCAACAAGTGGCATTCTCACGGAAGATCTCCGTGGACTTTTTCTTTAAGTTCTGAATGTAGAAGACATCCGGCGCATTCTCTGTGTTAAACCTGAATCTGTCCATAAAGTCAAACGCCATACTCACCCAGTTGTACCACTTCTTGGGATCCTGGCGAATGTACCAGGATAAAACATCTCCTATAAGACTCCTCATGAAAAGCTTCATTCGGATCCTGTAATCCTTTCCGACCCCTACAAGCTTGTCGCAATAAGTCCTCAGGTGAACCCTGGGATCACCTGTTTCGTCAAACATTTCGAACTTGGGGGGTTTGTAATTCTCTGGTAGTTCTACGTCGGGCTGTATGCATAGGTCTTTGTAGTTCAGACCTTCTATCCCTTTGCTCCCTTCGATGCCTTGAACCCGACTCGTCAACTTCTTGAGCTCTTCAGCGATGTTCTTAATGAGCAAGTCCTTCTCGGTGGATTCTGGTGTATAAGATACGGGCTGAGTGGAGTGAGGTAGGTTTTCCACATAGATAGGGTTGTTTTGGTGACGGGGAGTTTGGGTATAATGGTGATCATTGGTGGAATTCTGGGGTTCAAGAATAACTGGCGGGGTGTTTTGTGGAGTGTGGTAGGTGTTGCGGTGGGATAGTTTGATGTGGTGGGTTTTATAATGGTGAGGCGTAGGAGGATTCTGTGGGCGTTTGTTGGGTGTGTTTTGCGGTGGTGCGAGGTTCTGAGTGTTTGAATGGTTGACAGCTGGGATATTGAGTGTGAGGGATAGATTTGCTAAGCTCCGGCCCTGCTCGATCTCACCTTGGAATTCTAGTATTTTCTGCTCAAGTCGTGATACCACATCATTTGGGGCCTGAGTACCTCGACCATCAGAAGCTTCTGCATGTTCAACATGTATGTTGTTTTCTTTTGTGGTGTCGTTCAAATCATCCATCTTTGTTTTCCCTTCCTTTTTGTGGACTAGGAGGAGGAGAAGGTGGAGGGCCCCTGGATCTAGTATGATAAGCTGATGATGCCAGTATGCGCGAACCAACCTTTGGGGAATGGGAATAATCAAAAGAAAGAAAGAAAAACAAAAGGTAGCCAAGTCAATAAGAGTTCTAAAAAGAGTATTTGCAATATTTAAACACATATTGCGGAATGTAAATTCGCGTCTTATTTTGGGAGTCTCATTGTGCCCGAGGTAGGCCTAGCGACAAATTGTTTTGAGAATTTAGATGCCAATAATTTCCTCATTTCATTAATATAAAAATAGATGAATCCAACACAACAATAAAATAATAAAACATAGGTCACTACTGGCCTTTAGCCTTATTACATTTAGGAAAGCTAGGTAAATCTAATCTACTTGGTCCCAGAAGGACCTTCCCCAGGCTTGATCTTTCTGTCTCCATCAATCAGGTCCCCTAGTTCGCGCACGCCCAACAACAGGTATACTCTTGCTCCCTCGCTTCCTTCAGCATTCTGGAAGTCAGCGACCCTCTTTCTTGTCTTTCCTTCTAGCTCCATCAATACCTGTTCTAGATATTCTACCTTTCATTGGAGGTGATAGCCATTTCCCTCTATTCCCTGATTAGTCTCTTGTTTGTCTTGTGTATCTCCTGATGTTCTCCCTTGGAGTCATGAATTCTCTTACGCAACTTGTTGTACTTTACTTGGGTTTCTACATCTTTGTCTATGACCCTGTTTCCCCGACCGATTCCTGGCTCAACTTTCCCAGCTAAGTTATCCTCCAATCATGCCGGGTAAAAGGGTGCATGTCCTGCATGATACCTGTCTGGATCGATGGTGTCTTTTTCCATAATAATCTTTGAGTCCCACATATACTGAGCTTGACACTTGTAAGGGATGTCGTCATCCTGAAAATCTGCTCGAAAATAACTTATATTTGCGACCCGTGGTATGATCTGCCTCCTGCTTGCCTGTCTCATAACCCTGATGGGAACATAAGGGTATATTCCCCTTAACCTGATCAACACCAAGTGAGGAGTGTCCCTTGACCTGATCATGAATTCGTTAGTAGGTAACCATTCAACATTCCACTGAACCTGATTCTCAGTCAAATTGTCGAAGAATCTACCCATTCCTTAGCACTCTCTGGTTGAGCAAACCTGTTCGGAATATATGTCATCCATTTAGGGTGATGGAAGGCAATATGGTCATTACATTCCCTTCATGGAAACTCGTGGCGATATTGACGCTTTTGGAGATGCTCCATTAACTACAACTGCAGCAACAAATTGCAACCCTCGAAATGTTTGGACCCTTTATGGCAGTGTCCAAGGCCCGGTAGATATCAGCTATAATCATATGGACTATGGTGTATGTTTGTCCCTCGATTCCTTCCATTAGATTCTTGGTGACCATAGCCAATATAGTGTGAATTCTTTCCCTTTTCGTTGGGAACACTATCATACCCAACAAGCAAATAATGAACACGAAAACTCTGCGATGAATATGTCTCAAGGAAGTGATGGAAAAATTATCATGGAAAATACGGTAGGACTTGCTATGACCGTATCTTTCATACAAGTAGTCAAATGGTATATAAGATTTCTTTAAGCACTCCAAATTGGCGTTCTTGTTCAGACCCATCATTTTTAGAAATCCCCTACTAGTGTGATTTTCTAGTACCAATAACCCAGGGCTGTCCTAAGGTAGCCCAGGAAATCCCCCGATTTCTTCTAGGAGCGAGGTCATTTATATATCCCCGAAGCGAAACACTGATTTTTCACGATCCCATAACATGGTTGTAGCTTCTATCAACATGTTATTTGGCTGGGTGTCTAACAAAGAAGGCAAATTTCCCAAGACCTTCTTCATATGTTTTTTGTCACTTGAGGAAAGATCTTCCCACCAGCCTGGTAGCAGTGGTGGTATATTTTGGACCATGTCGAACCTAGGGACCTCGTGCCTCATTTTCTACAAAACAAATAAAGTGAGGCCCTTTGCCCCTCCAGATTTGACTATTTATACATCAATGATTAGCATATTGGCATTTAGTTCTCCAAATTAATGCACAAAACGTGGTTGCGTCCGTTGGGATTATGGAAACCCCGATAGACTTTTTGATAAGGCTTATCTTAAAGGGTTATTATGTGGACAACATACTAACCCTGCTAGGTTTGACCATGATGCATGTACAGTTATAATCAGAGTAAGGTTGCTATGGGGGTCTATACTGGTACCCTCAATCGGACAACTTGAGGGGGAAATGCACGGAACCGTCGATTGCACCGCCGATCGACTAGTTCTACCGCAAATAAGTCTTTCCGAGTTTAAAGTGTGATATATAGGAAGAGCACAACCACTCATCAAGTGTTGTTAAAGGATTGATTACGCACGAGTGGAATATGATGTTGAGAATTATTTATGCAGCAATAAATAACATGTTGTCACGTATTTGCACATTAGGAAAATAATAAATGCGGTACTTAATAATTAAATGAAGTTTAAGAAAGGAAAACAAAGAAATAAGTCAGTTTCTGCAGTAAATGAAATCATAAATGCTCAAAATGTGCAATTAAATTCACATAAAGGGAAAGGGAAAGAGTTCGCACATATTAGTAAAAGAAGCATGCTTAAGACTAATTTACAAAAAGCAAATTTGTTGTGGTAAAAGCCTAAAGTCCTCAGCAGAGTCGCCATGCTGTCGCGTTTCCTTTTTCCCTCACGGAATCGGGTTTCGACATTCATTTGGGACAACTCCCTTCCTTTTGGGAGAGAGGTATGGAAAGTGAAGGGTCGCCACCTAACGGATATATGGTGCGTTAGGGAACCTAGTGCAATTAACTCATGAAACCGATTTTTTTTACCAGAGATTGGGTAAGGGCTTGAAATTACTTCGAGGGGGAGGTGTTTGGAACCCCTCTAGGTCCACAACAGTGGGTCCTGCCCAAACTTACTTCATGAATTGGTCAATTAACAGATAAGCAGTCTAAGCACATATGTGTAAACAGAATAAAGTAGTTTTTACCAAATAAGCAGTCCAAGCACACATATGTATAAAGGTGGAGAAGTCCTAAGTTTGTTAGCCTATAGGATTACATCTGTACAATGCCCGATAATCCTTCCTCAACTAGAGGGGTTACACGTGGCATTAGCGTACAGGTCATCATATCCTTTTACTACCCAAATACTCTCCCCTTACTGGTTATATAAGCAATTTTAATTAAGGAACTCTAAGTGTGCTTTACCCGTTCCTTCCTTGTGGGCCTGGAGGTGTTTAGGACCTCTAATGTTAAGGAAGTTCTAGATTCTCCTAAGGTGTTAAGAAGGGAAAAATCTAAGCGACAACAAGCAACATATATGACTATCAAATATGAAAACAATTAAGAGGCTCATATTTACCTCCACACATAAACAGATAATTAGTACGTCTCAAACACAGATTTCATAGAATTTAAGAAAGTACTAGAACATGATATCTAGGGGAACATAACAAGCAGAGAATATGCAATATTATTTTAAGGCGAAGTGGAATAAACCTAATTAGTTTGCCTACTGATTTTAGGACCTGTTGAACCTGGGCAGTTTCACAAATAAACAGAGCTTAAATTTTAAAGTTTTATAGGACCTTAATTACCTAAGGCTAGCCTAGGCGTGGATTTGTAATACCCTTTAAACATGCTGTCTAAGTGAGATCAGAATTCGAGGAATCAGTTAGAACCGTTTAAATTAATTAAGTCCTATAGGCATGCTGATCTAAGTGCTGAGTATTACAAAAGTTGATTTCATGCATATTTTATCCTATAACATGGTGTCTAGGTGTTGGGGCTGTTTTTTTAAGCATCTTTATAAACAAGACAATTATTTATTTAGGCGACATGATTTAAAGCAAATGCAAAGGAAGTCATAAAACAAGATTTCTAATGCATATAGAGAATGGTCATTTTTATTAGGAACGATTACAGCAGTAGCCTAACGATAGGATTTCTAGGTGATTGTGACTTATGCAGTAGCAGAATTTCATGATAATAAAATACTGAGCTATAACATATTTTCTAATATGCAAACCAGTAAACGTAATTATCCTAAGGCAGGGTTTCTAATGTAAATAACATAACAGTCGTACAACATGATCTCTAACGCAAGTAACATATTATAGGTCTAAAGGCATGATTTCTACTCAGTTTCCCCAAAAAACTCGTATAAGAATCCTAACCCTTTTACTAATTTCCCTAATATCTGTTTACAAAGATGATTATTACAGACCATGATTGAATGAATTACATAAATAAATATAAGCTATACTATAGGGAGCCTTTAGATAGGACCAAAGTAAACCTGGAGACACTAGGCCTTCAAAACAGTCTCAAATACCAAGAGCCTCATAGCCAATAGGGTTTCCTGGTGTGTCAAAGTTCCCTAAGGACCTCAGGGATCCCGGGCAATGCTCACACCAAGACCCTTTTTTTTCAATAGAGAACTGGTTATGTGCAGTGTGGAAGGGCCAGCCCCAGTGTGCCAGAGTTTGAAGGAATCTCATGGATTCCTAGGCAGTACACACACTGGAGGGGCAGAGCCTAAGAATCTAAGACTAGAAGTGAGAGTGCTTGACATAGTTTAGAAAGAACTTGGTAAAGACAATGTATAGATAAAACTTTTAGGGGTGAAAAAGTTTTCAGGAATAGAAACAATTTTACACTCTTATTTTACCTCTTAAAGGACGAACAATTAGTTCAGAATACACACACACTCTCAAATTATCTCTTCTTTCTCTGCTACATGTGCTAATTGTTAGTCTAGCGGCTGAAAGCCAAGGCTAGACAATGGAACTCTACTTGCTTTACATTATGCACTTTGCCTCCTTAACTGGTATATCTCTAGTTCAATTTTGAAACTCAACTTTATCTGTTCCTTTTATGTAAATCCATGCCTATTCCTGCACTAGTTTAATTGGCTATGTATTTAATTGTCTTCATGTTTACTGATTTACCCAGTATGTTTAAGTTTTACCCTCTCCAGTTCAAGTGTTTAGTCAAGCATGCCTAGATCTCATTTGTCTTGTTTACATGTTTGTTCAATTCCTGTTTACTCTCCTCAACTCGTCATAGATTCCAATCGCATAAGGGTTCGGAATATACCTCCCTTAATTAGGGGTAATTGATCAAACGGTAATAATATGGGAGTTTAATTAAGGCAAGAATCCCAATCATACCAAATAAAGGACCAGTACAATCACAAAATAATACGGGAAATCAGTTAAGGCATAGACGGCCAATTAAATTCATAAACAAGGAAACAAACAAGATTTATGCATACGAATCTCTAACGGAGTAAAGCAATTAGCAAAACTTTCAAAATAACACTGGTTTCTGGAAAGAATTACTCAAGTTTCATAAATAGAAATTAGACTAAGTAAGACCTCACAATAATATAGCACTTAGTAGGAAAAGCATGTTCGAACCCTAAAAATTCAATTAGGGCAAAATTCCCCAAAAATATGCTGGGTTTTAACAGGGAAAAACATTTAAGTCAAAAAATGGGGTAAACCAATATGACTGGTATCACAGAAAGTAACAAAAGTATCGAAACAAAAGTTGAAGAAACCATCATATCACAGAATCAACTAGGGTTTGAACACTCATGCAAAAATCAGTCAAGACGATGAAGAAACAATTAACTAAACATTGAGAACTTATGAAAATCGTTGAAGAAAAATCTAGAATGAACCCTAGTTTTAGAAAGAACAACTAAAATTGAAATAATCAGTTAAAACAAGGGGTTTTCTTGAAGGAAAACACTTAATAACATTCGAATCATCTCATATCTATTAAGATCTGAGAAGAATCGACAATATCAAGTTAGGGTTTTCAGAAAAATTAGTAGAGATGAGAGAATAGGTCAAGAACCCATAGATTCGTAATAAGGAGAGATTATTACTTACAAACGAAAAATGGTCTGAGAGAGGCCGATAAGCAAAGTTTCAAACCAGAACCGGTTGGAGTTCCTTGAGATCCTCTCAAGAATTCATGGAATCGAAGAGCCATGGAGTGTGGGAGACCAGGAGTGGTCGGAGGATGACATAGGAACACCATATGAGGGGTTCACGCCGGTGACGATGTTTAGGGCTAGGGCTAGGGCTAGGTTGAGAGAGAGTTTGAGAGACGAGAGGAGATGATGATGGCGGGGGAGGGAAAGAATGAGAAGGGTTAGGGAGTTAGGTTATGATTAATTATGGTAGGTTTAATTGTGGACCGTTGATCAAATTATCAACGGTCACGATTAAACGGGGCTATCAGGTCGGGGTTTGCAGATTAGTCCTAAAGGTATTTGGGCTAGTTTTAAAAAGGGGTTTGGGCTGGTTTTAAAAGAGGTCAGGTATGAAATATAAGGGGTTATTTATTAAATACCCAAATAATTGATAAAAATAATTAACAAATTATAAAAAAAAATTCATGCATAGAAACATTTTAAAATAATTATTCAATATTTTAAAAATACAATGAGTCATTTTCTGGTAAAATAATGCAATAATGTATGTATGGGCTATAATTGCATAGTTATTGTAATTGTAACCCAAAAATATAAATGTGGCTACTTGTGAAATAATTTAAACTTAATATGACTATAAATAGCAGAATTAAATCATGAAATGCTATAAAGTCTTTTGTGATGAAATTTTATTTATTTATATAAATAATGTGCTGGGATAATTAATTTAAAATGTAGAAATTATGGAAAAATATCAATTGATGCTAATGCATAGTTTTGAAGGTATATATATGCATTTAAAAAATATTATAGGGAAAAATTAGGTATCAACACATAACACGAAGAGTGTTGTACATCTCATCATTGAAATCCTGGGGGTCCTCCTCGGGATTAGTACACTTGAACACTAGAGGATCTAACTCAAGAAACTTGTTCACCCTGGAACTAGCAGATTTCACTGGCTGACTAGAAGAAGTAGGCCTAAATTTGATCTCTGGGCCTGAGAAGCCACTATCTATGCCAACATCGGTATGGCTCCCCTAAGGTCCCCATCTGAAACACCGGGATCAAAAACTGGGATTGAAGGAGGGTCTGGAATATCAGTTGGAGGATTCATCGCACCCTCGTCTTGTGTAGGAACTGGATCAGTTTGTGCACGAATAGTAAAATCAGGCGGTGTAGTAATTGGGGGGATATTGTCACCCCTCGGGTGCTCATCCGCATCATCAATTATATAATCAACCGCCACTCCTGGGGTAACATTGGCTCCTTGTCCAGTTCTTGCCTTCTTCCTAGGCGTCATTTACTGAAAGTTAGAGCAATGCACGAGTTAAATGGGGAAAAAAATCTTAAAATCAACTTTATCGCACGATCAAGAACATCAAAGAAGGGTATTATTCCTAAATGTCCAAGTAGCCTCCTAATTATAGATGGGGTCGATAACACACAGATAAGAAGGACTCTAATAGATATGTCTCCGAGACATCATACGATACTTTAAAACCTTAGGCTCTGATACCAAGTTTGTCACGCCCCGACATCGGGGAGCGAGACCGGTACTCAACCGATATAACCCGACCGAGCAAGCCTGTACGACACCTTCTACCCGAACTGACTCATAAACAAAGAGAATGTCTATTTCATTAATTAGATAGTGAGGAGATTCATATGAACAACAACAACAATTCATTATCAGTAGTTTCATCATCTATAAGTTTCAAAATACATACACGTTCATAGTACAAAGTGGAACAAGTGATTCAATCATAACACAACTTGTTTGACATTCCCAGCACCCATATACAACCCACACTATGCCTACGGAGCCTCTAAATGATAACAAGGCTCTGACTATACCTCAAAACATAGTAATACATATGAAACAAAAGACGCACAACCCCTCAATGAGATGGGGCTCAGCAAGTCAGCTGGGAAGATTGAGTATCGCTATCACTGGTCAGTATCCTCCGCTATAGAACCACCTATATCCATCAAATATGTAGCGCCCTCGGCAAAAGGGACTTTAGTACATGCTAGTACATGTCAAATAGTACTAGTATGAAAACCAAACACCTAATAAAGAACTTGGAAATACAGCATGAATATGATGAATCAGGGTGACAAAAGAATGTCATAGATAGCCATTGAATCCAAAGACTTGTCAATAACATTAATAAATTTTAAGACAAGATCATTTTTAACCATCTTTACACAAAGAGGCCCGCCACCTCACCTCAATGTATGCGGGTGGAGGTGCAAGCACAATACCACAACTCTACTCAAGCGGCTCTGCCGCCTCACCCCAATGTATGCGGGCGGAGGTGTAACAAAGATACTAATATCTATACAAAGCGGCATTGCCGCCTCACCCCAATATATGTATGTGGGTGGTGGTGTAACAACAATACCAAAACCCTACACAAAGAGGCCATGCCGCCTCACCCCAATATATGTGGGTGGAGGTGTAATCCTAATCACAATCTCTACACAATTATGCATAATAACTTTCATATGAAACACGACTTGGAATTACATAAAATGTAGATACACAATACATAGTTGGAACACATCCTCAACAAATAATACAACATAATAAAGATATTCAAAAATGAAATGAACAAATATCTTTGTCACAAAGCTTATTCGGAATAATCGGTTTATGATAAACATCTTGGAAAATACAAGGGTAATGTGGGGTTCAATTCTTAAAGATGATTTTTTCCATCATACCACACTTGAGCTCCCTTAAACTCTAAGATGTTCCGAAAATCTTAGCAACTTCAATCTATTTTAGAAATGTAACAAATTTAACCAAAATTAGGAAGATGCTCCTGGTCCTAGCTCATTTGAGCATTTTATCAAATACTAGTTGTGCATTAAGGTTTCAAGGACCTTTTTATGGAGGATTCCATCATCCCACAACCCATTCTTTACTATTTTAGCTCAACAATCTCCGTACATCCCTTGATAACACATGCATGCAGAATAAACAACTCCCATACCCAAGAATTATCTTACTAATTACCCATTTCTAGTTAAATTTCAAAATTGAGGTTTAGGATGTACAATTTTAAATCGAGGATGAAGGCCTAGTGAGTTTCCCTTACTAGTCTTCCAGTATTTGAGCAAAAATTGAGGACAAATTAGTTGAGGAATCCTTCTCACACTCTAGATTACCACCCCCTCTCTAAGAATATAAGTTTGAACCTTCTAAAATTAACTCTAATATTGTTTATAAGAATAAGGTCGGGTTTATAAAACCATAAACATGAAGCCCCGGACATCCGACCGCACAATGCTTCTACAGTCCGCAGAATGGGTGGGGAAATGTCCCTCAGAAACTGGACACCCCATTGCCTGGGTATGCGTCCGTTTGGCGGCATGAAGACCCGCTCTGCAGTCGCATAATGCGCCGTAGAACTTTCCTCCGAAATATCTGCATGCTGGATCTGTGATCGGTGTGCGATCTGCAAAATCATTTTGCGGTCACATAATTAGCTGCAAAATATCATCCAAAAGTGGCCCAGTTAAATGCTTCACTCAGAAGCCGCATCCTTTTACTACCAAGAATTTTTCTTCAACTCCCCAACGTACTGTTCAACACAAAAAGTCCGTATCGCGGTCATTAACACATATGCCTATCTCGGCACCATGAAACCCCGGGTTTAAGGTAAAATTTTATGGGGCCTTACAGGTGGATTGTAAGATAGAAGATCCGATATTACTGTGGAGACTCCAAGTTATACATGTCATTGCATTCGCATACCTCGGAGTGACCTTCAGAAGTTATTTATGTACAATTTTTTTCTATTCTAGAATAGTTGTACTCAGATATTTTCTAGCGAACTCAGTAAAGCTTATGACTTGTACTACCAGTTTTGGAATTGTTGGCTTTGTATAGAAATTTTTTATTCATATTTAATAGTTGTTGGTTGAATTTTTCCATTTATTCAGTAAGTGTTAGGCTTACCTAGTCTTAAAGATTAGGTGCTATTACAAAATACTACGGAAGTAATTTAGGGCCGTGACATCACCATGTAATAAATTATATTACTTGAATTTATTGTTAGTTTAATTACTTGAAGACTATAAGTGAAAGATGATCGAGATCATGTCAGACTGAATCTCCATTCCGTGAGATATTTGACAGGATAATCGATTGATTGAAAATATCATGTTTACATTACGTTTATGACCCCTGTATAGTAAATACGTGAGTTGTGATCAATAAGTTTCTTCTCTTCCTAGGGATCGGGTCGAACACCTCATAAATATATGTATATATATATGAAATGCATCCATGGATTGGGCCGTACAACCTAGCAGTGTATGTGCACGACTACATGGATTGGGCCGTACAACCTAGCAGTGTATGTGCACGACTACATGGATTGGGCCGAACGACCTCAGAATAATTCATGAGTAAATTGCTAGGAGTCTGAATACCCATGAGATTACCCTCTTGTTTGAACTTGGAAATTATGTGATGTTCTCTTTTATGACTCGAGATCGAATATTTGATTGAGGGTTCTAATTTGTTGAGATGGCACATGGCACTTGGGTATTTTCAAACTAATGATCTTTTGTTAACGGATTGTTGCCTATTGTTCCTTATTCTATTGATCCTGTTGTATTTCATGTCAACTTATGATTTCTGCATCTTATTTATTGGACCTCTATTAAGTACGCGTTGATTTACGTACTCACGCTACACTTCTCCACTAATTGTGCAGGATCTGACATGTTCATTTGGCAGTCATCTTGGCGCGTAGGCGCAACTACTGAGGGGACTTTACAGTGAGCCGTATCCCATGCTACGTGTCGCAACCCACAAAGTCTCCCTCACATTTATTTACTTTATCTTGTCTAATTCACATTCCAGATATATATTGTATTATTATTGTACTTCTTAGTAAATACTCATGTACTCGTGACACCGAGTTTTGGGGATATTCTAGAATTTGTTTATGGTATTGCTTAGCATTGGAACACTTTTATTTTGTGTTATTTAAATTGTATGTATCTATGAATTCTAATGCATTAATTTCCTTGCTAATAAGATTCATGATTTGATAAATAATAAAATGAATAATTAAGTTGGTAGTTCATCGCTGGCATGCTGGACGACAACGTTGGCGCCATTACGACCTATAGTGGGAATTAGGTCGTGAAAAGTTAACCTCACATAAGATTACGATTTAAACTTTTAGATGAGGAAATCAGGAATTATAGGGGTGTTCAAGATTTAATATGTACATAAAAAAAATTTCACCTATATAAAATAACTTTTTGATAAAAGATATTCAACTGATCATCCTTTATCGTTTGTGGCGCTCTGCCCGAAATGGTCATTAAATTCATAAAACACATTCTTTAATAGTTCATAACTTTTTACAACTCAATTTACTTTCATAAGTAATTAGCAATCTTTGACTACTTACGAACAAAATCAAATCACTACCAATAGTCTAAAGCCTATATCTAGTGAGAGATGGTCTCCACTCCCTCTAAAATACCTATATGGACACAAATACTACACCACAAATTATCCCATAGGAACCACAGGATAAAAACAACCAAATAGACGAGGAAGAAATACTAACACACTCCTACAAGGAAGTGTTACTAGATTGTCACGACCCCAAATCCTAACAGGTCGTGATGGCGCCTATCGTGGAACTAGGCTAGCCAACCATCACATAACTACACATTTGTTTTAATATAATTTCTCAAAAATCAATAATAACCAGCAACAAAGTATAAAAATTTTCTCTAAGTCTCTAAACAAACATAATAATATAATCTACTATCTAAACAAATCCTCCAGGACTGGAGTCAACCGATCACGAGCATCTAAGAATAAAACTAACATTGCTAATGTCATAAACCATATCTCGTAATAAAATACTAATAATAATGAAGGAAGGGAAATGGAGAAGCTGGGGACACTGGAAAACTACCTCGAAATCCCGAATGCTGACGATGAATGAACTCAAATGGCTACTGCTCAGAACCAGTACCTGGATCTGCACAAAGAGGTGTAGGGAGTAATGATGAGTACGTCAACTCAGTAGTAATTAAAATAAATCACTGTCTAAAGAATAAGAAACACACAGCAACAAATACACCAATCCACAAAACCGTAAAATATCAAGTCTCAATAAAGTATACATAAGTTCGAAGACCAGTTTCCGTAAAAATCCTTGAAACAAGTAGAATTTCCAATATTTCTTAGTAAAACTCCCAAAATATCATTTTGAAAGATGAAACGAATCTAATAAGAAGCTCAGCAAAATATCATTTTAAATCGCCCCTCGGGCAAAATCATCACTTTTAATCAGTCACTCAGCACCTCACCATCACTCAATAACAGTCACTCAGCATCAGCCCCTCGGGCAACCTCACTGTCACTCATGCCTCCCAATCACTCATGACTCCACATTTACACTCAGTAGGTACCTGTGCTCACTGGGGGTGTGTACTTACTCCGGAGGGGCTCCTACAGTCCAAGCGCTATAAACAAGCCACATCATGGCATCAATCATCTCTCAGGCTCTCGGCCTCCCTCATATCACAAATATCCTCACAACATTGGCCCTCAGCCTCACTCAGTCAGACACTCTCAACATTCCACTCGGGCCATAAATAAAACGGGGTTCTGGACCCAAAATAGTATTTCATTTCAAGAAATAGTAATATCATCAAATATGAGTGTCAACAATTTCACAATAAAGACCGAGTGTAAAATCATAGTTTCAAAGTAGTGAGAATATCAGTAAAATATCCCCCAAGGGGTTAAACAGATCGGCACTAGGCCCCAAACATGGCTTACAAACCAAGTATATCAAAATACAATAATACTATAAATCATATGCTTTAAAATCGGTTTCGCAACTCAATAGTTGCCTGAAAAGGTACATTTTTCCAAATTTCCAATTCGTGCACACCCCACACTCGTCATCCAGTGTGTGCGTCACTCCAAATGCGTGAAAGGATGTAAAGTCTGGGGTTTCATACCCTCAGGACATGATTTAAAGACATTACATACCTCAAACTAGCCCGAAAAGCTACTACGCAATGCGTATGAACCTCGAATAAACTTTTGAGTGCTCCAAATCTATCAAATTCAAATTCATAACATCAAAATATGATAAAGGATTGAAACCCAATCGAAAAATCTCAACTTTATGCACAAAACCCGAAATTAGTCAAAACCCGACCCTCGGGCCCACGTTTCGGAACTCAACAAACTTTATACCAAAATGTTCCTCATCATCTCACGAGTCCGTACAAACAAAGAACTCTGAAATCGGAGTCTGTTTGACCCCTCAAATCGCCACTAAAAGGTCTCTTAAACTCAAGCCCTACTTTCACTTTTTTTCTACTGATTTTCCCAATTAAACACTTCAAAAACATGTAATCTTGTCGGATTATTCGATGATAATTTAATATTATGGAGTGGAAATGATCACAAGTGACTTACCTCAAGATTTCCCATGATTTCTTGCTCAAAAATCGCCCCAAGCCGTGTTCTTCACCCAAAAAAATGCTAAAATGAGCTAAAAAATATAACAGCATTAAAAAGACCCAATTCTAGTCACTAAAAGCAAATACCTGTTGCACCAACAATATTTATTTTCACTAAAAGGGTTCTAACTCCACCATACAAACTCAGAATTCGATGATTCTTGTTCCTATGAGTCACAAATAATAATACGAACATAGTCCTTCAATCGAAACTCAATTCGGAGCTCGTTTGTTCAGTGTGATACTCATTTCGCTCTTTAAATAATTAACTCACATTTCGTGTCAAAAACTCAATCGTGACTTGATGAAATTAGACCAAACTTTCTAGATCACTCCTATAATTCATTATCAAAATCCCGAAAGTCTCGAAATTAAATTTCGATCTCTACAACTAAAAATGGACCTTTGGATCATTACATGCTTATGCTCAAAACGACCAAAATCTTCCAAAACATCTTCCAAAACTTATCTGAGCCTCATGGGACTCCAACCAAGTATACTAACAAGTCCCATAATATGAAACAAACTTAGTCGAGCCTTCGAATCACCAAAAATAACGCAAAAATACTAAATTCACCTCGGATTCAAGCTTAGGAACTTTGAAACTACTAAATTCTACCAAAGATGCCGAAACCAACCAAAACACATCCGAATGACCTGAAAATTTGCACATACGTCCAAAATGACACTACAAACTTGCTCCAACTTCCCGAATTCCATTGCGACCTCGATAGCCTATTTTTCACTGCTGATCGAAAATTGCCAAAAACAAACTTTCGCCAATTCAAGCCTAATTCTACACCGGACATCAAAACCACATTGCGAACACACTCCTAAGCCCCAAATCACCTAAGGAAGCTATCTGAGCCATAAAATATTCATTTCGATGTCGTTTACCAATAAGTCAACTCCGAGTTGACTTTTTCCACTATAAGGCTACTCTAAGAGACTAAGTGTCTCAATTTTCTTTACAACCACTACGAGCCCGAACCACCCGAATCCAACACATCATAAACAACTAAACAAGGCATAACCAGACAGATGCAGGAATAACGGTGCAAACTCTATGGAACGACCGACCGGGTCATTATATTCTCCCCCACTTAAACACACGTTCGTCCTCGAACATGCCTAGAGTTGTTCCAAACACCACCAAAATTGTCGTGTAACCTACCATGCACATATTCAGAGATGATTCCACGTCACTCTGACCCATATAGGTCCTATAGCACCATACCGATGAAATTTCGAAATCCAATCTTGACCCATAAACCTTAGAACTACATTTTCACTTCTGAATCAATTTACAAGATCAAAATCTCACAACTATAAACTGAATAAGTCTGGGCATACTGTAACAAGTCATATCAGTAACCCAAGATGAAATACCATGATACACTACATGACTCAAGCACTCGTGGCGATAACTCCTAATCACAATAGTTGCTTATAACAACCCAATACCGGTAAATAACCTCTCATCAAGCAAAGCCTCGTTCTAACACATTCAGATGCTACCGATGATGAAAGGAACACCCAGAATCTAGTAACCATTCGTCTGATCAGCATCAATACCACTATACCATCCATAGCCATAACTTGTGCAACTCGTGTACTCAATAATAACATCCCAAAAGCTCAATTTATAAAATAAAGAAGACTCACACGAGAGGACTATCTTGTCATTAACTATTACCATCACAGCATCATGCTAGAAGCATGGTGTTGATACCCATTTTTCCCTTAAATTATTTTCAAACTTGTATATGTACTTTCAAAACCACTCCTTACAGTAACTGGTATTTTCTCACAGCTTTTCGTATTTTTATCAAATTATTTTCCTGTTTATTTAATACTTTATATTCCATAATTATTCATTAACGATATAATTTCAAATCATTTTGTTGCTCAACATGTTATTTATATCCCACTTAAGTCCCTTAGGATTTTATTATTTCACAAATTAGCCAATATTGGCATCATTTAGTTAATTTCAGCAATTTTTGCAATTATAGCACAAATGTGCATTTATACCATTTTTAAAATCAATGAATGATCATTTATAATTTTTATATCTTAGTAAATCACCTTAATTTCATTTAGTTAGTCTCAATTTATTTTTACACAATTATTAGCCATTTTATTAATTAATTATGTTATTTAATTGGGTATTTAACGTTTAGCCCATTTCTATTTAAATTATAACCAGTTTTAAACCCAACCCACCTGACCCAAAACCCCTTAACCAAGCCAGCCTAAAACCCACAAATAACCCGGCCCAACCCTACACTTGATCTGAACTGTTGATCAAATGAAATCAATGGTCTAGATCAGGGTTAGAACCGGCTCAACCCCTCCGACCCCTCATTCTCTCAACGCTCACTCTCTCTCTGTTACGCTCTAAGTTCTCTATGGAAGCCTCCTTTGGCTTCTCTTCTCTGATGGAGTTCGATCATCTTCTCCAACTGGTTCTCTCACCAGAAACCATGGCTCCTCATCGTCTCATGGCTATTTGTCCAATTTGCACCAGTCCAGTGATGCTCTGGGGTTCTCAGGCAAACCTGGAGCGGTCCAACTCATCTCCCATGGTCCCATGCCACTTTTCGGCCTCCCCGGCCATTTGAGTAAGTTTACAACCTGTTCCGGCTTAGGCCGGTGCCGTCTTTGAGGTTCTTCTTACTTCTCTGGGTTCCACGAAACTCTAACCCTATATCTTTCGATTTATTCTAGATCTACTTTACATCTATAGTATTACGAAGCTTTTCTATGTTTTTCTCGAAAAGCTTTCATCTTTAAACGATCTTTCAATTTTTAAATCTAGGGTTTCATAAACCCCTTTCAAAATCGATTTTCCTTTACTTTCGCTTTAATGTTATTCTTTGTTAATACGTTTTGATTCAAATCTTCTTACAGAAAGCCCCAAGTTTTAGGTTTTTTAGTCCGTCTTGTTTTCTATGTTTAGCCAATCTGTATACTTCTTCAAGGCGCTCTATGTGCTCTATATTTCTTACTCTAATTCATGGTTAGGGTTCCTGATACCCTCTACTGACTCTGTGATGTTTTCTTCGAACCTATAATTCTGTATATTCTGTACTGATTTTTCGAATGGATTACCTTGATTGTGTGATACATTCCTTGATTATGCCTGATTCCCTGTGATTTCAATTACAGTAGAGATTCCCTCGACTAATTTTCAGAATTAAACCCATACTTTATTTTTTGAATATGCTATCAGTGTGTACTTTCCTTAATTACGTGTTATGAACTTGGTCTTTATTACACATTCCATGCTTTCACTACCCCCGTTATGGTAAGATCACTCTATTTGATTCCTTTCCCTGATTTAACTATGATTGGCCCGTTTGAACTTGACTCCCTAATTAAAGGGAGTCCAGGCCTTTAATTGACACTGATTGGTTATTATTTTCGTAATTATGTTAGACTAATTATTCCTTACATTATTTTCTTTACTCGCTTTCAGAATTATAAACACCCTGCTCTCTTTAGCATAACACAAGGAATAGATACACGAACACTTATACAAAATAGCACTCATATTGCTCTGAACTCTCACTGGCTTTGCTGCATATTCTCTCTTGTTCTTCTGGCTACTCAGTCCGCTGAAAGCCAAGACTGAACAACTTATTGTTGCTCTATTGCTCTACATACCACTGTCATGTTGCTCTACTTCTCTACACCTTATTGTTCTATTCTTATTCCTAACTAGTGTGTTTCTATTTTAAGATTATAGCATCCAACTTAACATGTTTTCTGTGTTCAGCATGTCTACTTGCCTATGTGATTCCCCTTTCCCTTTAGTCTAACACGTCTATTTCTTTCCCTTATATGTTTTCGTCATAAATCTTCCTAACTCCCAACCCCCCTAATACTTAGTTATTATGTGAATCCTAATCCTGGACCTAATATGTGACTCTGTTTGACACCCCTCAATCTGATGCTGTTAGATTCCTAGCATGAACATTCTGTGAGGCTGTGATTGTTTAAACCATATAACACTAGCCTAAGGACTATTTGTGAGCAAGTCTGCCTCTACTATGTGACTTAATTGTCCTCCAGTCCCCCTATCCCTGTTTGTGTTTGCTTCCTAAGCCATGTATGTTTTGGGTTGCTGATTGTCCTATTTCTTTCTTCTGCAAACCAGTTTTTATAAAACAAACTCTCATGTTGAATTTTGAAGCTATTTTTCAAAACAGCCATTTCCAAAAGCTACTTTCAAACTCAAATCTTTTCTAAACTACATGCACATCTCACTACTCTTAGCTCTAAGTTTTTCCTTCTTCGTGTGAGCACTGCCTTGGGGACCATTTGAGTACCCATTGAACTCTAACAGACAAGGCTTGCATTCCACCCTGCACTTACTCATTCCTGGCTAGGGTACTTGGGTGTGAGCACTACCTGGGGCCTTCTGAGATCCTTAGGAACTGTGACGCACCTGGGTTCAAAAAGTCATGGCATATGACATTGTTGGATCTGAGGGCTTGGGCCTACTGTTAGGACTTCCATAGTGTAGCTTCTTAATTTCCTTATTTATGGAGTTTGTGCAAGGCTGGTCTGTAATAATTAACTGTAAAAACAGTTATGGGCTGGATAGTGAAATGGGCGGGGTTGTGCATGCTTAGTATAATTATGGGTAGAAACCACGCTATAGGATTTATTTTGTATATGTGTGCAATAGTTACCATGCTTAGGATTACTGGCCATGCATGCATTAGAAAACATGTTTTAGGCCCGTTTATCTCAGCATCTTTATCATACTCATGCCTTACTTAGAAATCATGTTCGTAGTTAAATAACTATAAAACGGTTGTTATAATGTTGTTGTTTCTGCATCTTCACGATTACCATGTCTAGAAATCCTGTTTTAGGCTAAATAACTAATTATTGTCAAATTTTGCATCTTAGAAATCATGTCCCCTTAGGATTCATTCTCAGCATGCTCATATTACCTATTCCAAACTCATGTGTTAAGGACATACTGCTATTTGCATTAGGATCATGTGTTAGGTTCAACAACTTAACTACACTTCTGTATTTCCTGTTTCGAGTTAAAAAGATGTGTTAATAAGTAAATTCCGCCATAAAATAATAATAGATTCTGATTTCTGAAAATGTTTGTGCATTTATAAAAGCATGCGTAGGTTTGCATCATTCCACACCTTGTATGCATTTAGATATCCTGTTTTGTAGGACACTGCATTCACATTAGTCTAAATACTCACTCCTTTACCATGATTAAGTCTAAACAGGATAACTGGAGTTTGTTAAACCCGCCTAGGAAAGCCTTAGGCGTTAAGTTTATTAAAACTGGGAAAACTGTCTCTTTGGATTGTTTGGCTAATTCCAGATCAGAATTCATAATCTAGAACTGGTAAAATTTTTCTTCCGAAACTGAGTAATCAGACTGCCCCATTACTGTATTCTCACTTAGACATCCTGCCTTAGGTTCTGAAATTCAAAGACCTCTTTGTGTTTGAGTCGTGCTAGTTATGTGTACTAATTTGTGGAGGAATTCATGAGCCTCATATCTGCTCTTGTGTGTCCCCTATACTTGCAGTCCTACATGTTTTATTTGTCGCTTAGAATTTGTCCTTTAAACCTAGGGGTTATTCCTAGTACCTACCTTTTAGGATAGTAGTCCTAACTTCTTCCAAGACTGATAAGATGGGGCGGGTAATAGCACGCAATAGAATCTGTGACCAACACACGCTTTAATTACCTTCACGGGGTGGGAAGGGTAGAATATGGATATGATCGGTCAGCTAATACATGTGTATCCCCTCTTCGAGGAGTGATTACCGGGTATTGCATTGATGTGATCCGTATTACTTTAAACCTAGGATATTTTCTCAAATGCTTACTTCTAAATTCCTTTTAAACTTTCAATAAAACTTCTATACTTGTTTGAAATCCCCTCTTATGTGAGCCTTGCTTGTTATTTGCTTATTATTTGAATTCACGAAACCATTTGGCCGGGACCCACAGTTGTGGATCTTGAGGGGTGCCTAATACCTTCCCCTTGGGATAACTTCAAGCCCTTACCCAATCTCTGGTAATGCAAACTAGTTCATGAGTTAACTATTCAGGTGCCCTAGCGCACCATAAAATCGTTAGGTAGCGACTCTTCCTTTAACTTTTTCCTTCCAAAGGAGTTGTCCCAAAAATGTCAAGAACCCGATCTCCGTGAGGAAAGAAAGGGTCACGACACCTGGTCCACACCGTAAAATCATAACACACAAATCTGACACCAAGGGTCATACCTCTACCTAACTCTGCTGCAAAGCGTGATCCCATCCAATCACTGGACCACATGAAATACTCCAAGCCACCTTACTCAACATCAATAACCATGCGAAATTCGACATCAATTACTCAAAGTGCATTGCCATAACTCTGGGGGAAATCGGACGATACCGTGCCACCCGAACCAGAAAGCACATAACCAACACGTCTCAACCCCGCAACACCCAATTACTTACCTTACTCAAATCTCGCTATAAAGCCCAGATAGAACCGCACCCTATGCAGATACAACCAATGATCACAACTCCTCGAAACACTGAAAGGTAACTTATAGATCACTCCAAAACACGAATAAGCTCAATGATAATCGAATGGTACATCCCTCAACAATAGCAATTTGGGGTCAACAATTTTGACTTAGTATAGAACACACACCTATACTGGCTTACCAATAATTCTAAATCAACTCTGGTCACCCACAACAGGTAGATAACTCTCCAAAGGTTCATAATGACTAAATCATGACATATACTAACACCTGACTAGCTTTGCCCGCATCCTCATAGTCCAAAACCACAAAATAATCTGTTTATGAAAACTCCCAGTCTCGAAATCCATGAGGCGCAAAAATTACCATATCTGATCCCAATTCCACCATCGAATATATAACATGTCTCTAATACTCAATCATTCCACGGGGGATACTCCTATAATTCTTCTGTGCCACCAAGCCAGCTTGAATATCAGCAGTCGATCCAGAAAAAGAGCGTCGCAATACCAATGAAGCACCCTTAACTCAAACACATTGCCCTTTCTGAATGTATGCCTTCATCGAGCCACCCAATTGTGGTATCACCTACCTAGTCATCTGAAACTCTCAATGTTTACCTTCTTTCCAGAACTGAACCTTGACCTCACATATGCCAATCTCCACTATACACAAAATACTGCACACGCCATGCCATCCTGTGATAAATATGAGAACTTCATGCTCCCTTACAGGCCAAGAACTTCCCATTTGATCCCATCTAGAAGAAAAATCATTATACATCACATGGCCCTCACGCCTGTAGAAAATATACACTTCTACCCATGGTAGAAACCATCCAGAACTCTCCGTATCCCATTAGTACAACACCAAACCGGCAGGACTGGATCCTTCTAACTCAACCACGCTACGCATGCCACTAAATCCCAAGAGAATTTTTAGGAAACACCTGTAACAACTCATTATCTCATTAACACCCAAAGAACTCTCCATATCCATTATCATGATGAACTAACCTACTACTAAAATGTCCTATTTATCCATGTTCCTTCTGACTTACCTTTGAATTGATACTTTTCCTTGCCATGATACTGAAATTCTCAATACGGATTCACCACACGAAAACCGGGCATAAAATAGACCATTTTAGGCTCATAAGCTGCTGAATATTCTCTCAAATATTCCCCAAAAGCACCACATTAGAAATACCTACCCTGAAGAGACTTCCTGCGAATTTAAAGTCATTACCTTCCCTTTCCTGATACTGATGGATAGAATCCATGATAATGTAAATACACCACAGGCCTTGACAACTTCCACGTAAATCTCAGTTCTAGCCCAATTCACACCTTGAAGATGCTCAAGCGCTACATATAATCTTGAATCCGTCAGAACCATTCTCGAACGTCATTCACTCTACGCAATTTCAATCATACTGACCAACAGAAAGTACGATCTGACCCCGTTTGCAGACCACATACTAGGAAAGTAATCCACACCTTTGAAGCAACAAGCACACTCATACACTGCACACACTACACTTTTTACAATTTCAACTCAATTATTCGATAAGGTCCATTATCCGTAAAGTACATTACAACATGTATCGAAGAATTTCCATCACTCGAGTCATTCCCAGACTCCACCTCTGTAGGTCATACTTGATTTACCAACATACCTCGAACCGAAACCAATACAACACATAATCGTGTATCAACTTATCATTAGCGGACTCCCCCACTTGGCTCAAAGCCAAAGATCAAGACAAACAATAACTCACGGTGCCTATACACTATCACTGCCACCATACTGTGGTGAGGTTCAACTACATCCTCCATAAGCTCATCTAACCCAAACCATGTAACACTCAAATCAAATGCAAATCTCGCATCCACCATTGTAATGGTCATGCCAACTCCCACAAGTGATCTAAACTTAAATTACAACATACATCATTTACTGATAGAGAGAACTTGCTACAAATAAACATAAGGGTCACACACCTCAAGACAACCCGCAGGAGATACCCCCACCTGCTTAACCTCAAAATGATATCTCCCTATAAACTTCCAAAAATCATAGCTATCACGCAATTACTATACCTTCCTACATTAGAACACAACCACTGCTTGCCCCTAAGACATCTCATTAAGAGGTATAAGAACCTGAAGCTGATGGCAATACTAACACTGGAGCTGTGGTCAAGGAGTTATATAGCTTCTGGAAGCTCTACTCACACTCGTCTGACCACATAGATATCTTCACTGGACACCACGTGTCCCAAGAATGCTACTGAACTAGGCCAAAAATTTACAGTTGGAGAACTTCGCACAAAGCTTCTCTTCCCTATATTCTTGTAATACCATCATCAAATGCTGAGTATGCTATCTCTGGCTATGAGAGTACGACAGGATGCCATCAATAAATACAACAACAAAGGATTATAACACGGTTGAATACGTCGGCAATCAAATACATGACCGCTTCTGGGGCACTAGTCAGCCCAAAGGACATCACCAGGAACTCATAACACAATAGAAGGATCCGCTTCGCTCCACATCTAAACAACATAAGAGGTTCTTCACTACACTCACAACTCGAGGCCATATTCTAACTTAAGACTGAAGTCAATTACTCAATGATTCTTGCTACCTCTCCCGCTAATCTATTCTTGCCACAATCAAACAACATGAACACATCTAACTATCAATCACACTCACCACGTAGTCATCTAGTCACAAAGTTCCATCAATAAGGACACCAACGGACATATAAGTCCCCCAAAACATGTGCTCACACAAACGAAATCTCAACACTCAATCCACAGACAAAATCCGGCCTCAAGTCCTCCTGACTGGCCCATTATCAACATGCTAAAAATCACATCTCACCCATGAAAGTCACAAGCCGACGACACACAACCGATGCTAAGCACTCACGTGCGCATTCGAATACATGAAAGGAATTCAAAGAATTACGCTTTTGCATGAATAAAATGGATTCGCACGACAAGAATTCATGAATATGGAATGTTTCCTAAGGGTTCTGCAGCCTCTCGAAGATAAGTACAGACATCTCCGTACCGATCCGCAAGACTTTACTAAACCTGCTCATGACCGTTGAGTCCTGTGTAACCTATATCTCTAATACCAACTTGTCACGGCCCCAAATACTAACAGGACGTGATGGCGCCTATCGTGGAACTAGGCTAGCCAACCATCACATAACTACACATTTGTCTTAATATAATTTCTCAAAAATCAATAATAACCAGCAACAAAGTATAAAAATTTTCTCCAAGTCTTTAAGCAAACATAATAATATAATCTACTATATAAACAAATCCCCCAGGACTGGATTCAACCGATCACGATCATCTAAGAATAAAACTAACACTGCTAATGTAATAAACCATGTCTTGGAATAAAATACTAATACTAATGAAGGAAGGGAAATGGAGAAGTTGCGGACGCTGGACAGCTACCTCGAAATCCCGAATGATGACGATGAATGAACTCAAATGGCTACTACTCAGAACCGGTACCTGGATCTGCACACAGAGGTGCAAGGAGTAATGATGAGTACGCCAACTCAGTAGTAATAAAAATAAATCATAGTCTGAAGAATAAGAAACACACAACAACAAATACACCAATCCACAAAACCGTAAAATATCAAGTCTCAATAAAGTATACATAAGTTCGAAAATCAGTTTCCGTAAAAATCCTTGAAACAAGTAGAATTTCCAATATTTATCAGTAAAACTCCCAAAATATCAGTTTGAAAGATGAAACGAGTCATAATCAAAAGCTCAGCAATATATCATTTTAAACCGCCCTCGGGCAAAATCATCACTCGTAATCAGTCACTCAGTACCTCACCATCACTCAATAACAGTCAATTAGTAGCTCACAGTCACTCAGTATCAGCCCTTGGGCAACCTCACTGTCACTCATGCCTCCCAATCATTCATCACTCGATACTCGCACTCAATAGGTACCTGCGCTCACTTGGGGTGTGTACAGACTCCGGAGGGCCTCCTACAACCCAAGCGCTATAAACAAGCCACATCATGGCGTCAATCATCTCTCAGCCTCTCGGCCTCTCTCATATCATAAATATCCTCACAACATTGACCCTCAGCCTCACTCAGTCAGACACTCTCAACGTGCCACTCGGGCCAAAAATAAAACGGGGTTCTCCACCCAAAATAGTATTTCATTTCAAGAAATAGTAATATCATCAAATATGAGTGTCAACAACTTCACAATAAAGACTGAGTGTAAAATCATAGTTTCAAAGTAGTGAGAATATCAGTAAAATAGCCCCCAAGGGGTTAAACAGATCTGCACTAGGTCCCAAACATGGCTTACAGCCCAAGTATATCAAAACAGAATAATACTATAAATCATATGCTTTAAAAGAGGGTTTCGCAACTCAATAGTTCCTGAAAAGGTAAATTTTTCCAATTTCCAATTCCTGCACGCCCCACATTCGTCATCCAGTGTGCGTCACTCCAAATCCGTGAAAGGATGTAAAGTCCGGGGTTTCATACCCTCAGGAGAGGATTTAAAGACATTACTTACCTCAAACTAGCCCGAAAAGCTACTCCGCAATGCGTTTGGCCCTCGAATGAACTTCCGAGTGCTCCAAATCTATCAAATTCACATTCATAACATCAAAATATGCTAAAAGATTGAAACCCAATCGAAAAATCTCAACTTTATGCACAAAATCCGAAATTAGTCAAAACCCGACCCTCGGGCCCACGTCTCAGAACTCGACAAACTTTATATCAAAATGTTCCTCATCATCTCACGAGTCCATACATATAAAAAACTCTTAAATCGGAGTGTGTTTGACCCCTCAAATCGCCCCGAAAAGGTCTCTTAAACTCAATCCCTAGTTTCACTTTTTTCTAGTGATTTTCCCCAATTAAACACTTCAAAAAAATGTAATCTTGTCGGATTATTCGATGATAATTTAATATTATGGAGTAGAAATGATCACAAGTGACTTACCTCAAGATTTCCCATGATTTCTTGCTCAAACATCGCCCCAAGCCGTGTACTTTCACCATAAAAAAAATGCTAAAATGGGCTAAAAAATATAACAGCATTAAAAAGACCCAAATTCTGGTCGCTAGAAGAAACATCCCGTCGCTAAAAGTGCCATATCTTGTCGCTAAAGGTGCGCACAAGATCCTGTTGCACAAGCAATGTTTATTTTCACTAAAAGGGTTCAAACTCCACCATACGAACTTGGAATTCAATGATTCTTGTTCCTATGGGTCACAAATAATAATACAAACATAGTCCTTCAATTGAAACTCAATTCGGAGCTCATTTGCTCAGTGCGATACTCATTTCGCTCGTTAAACAATTAACTCACATTTCGCGTCAAAAACCCAATCTTGACTTGATGAAATTAGACCAAACTTTCCAGATCACTCCTATAATTCATTATCAAAATCTTGGAAGTCTCGAAATCTAATTTCGATCTCTACAACTAAAAATAGACCTTTGGATCATTACATGCTTATGCTCAAAACGCTAAAATTTTCCAAAAAATCTTCCAAAATATATCCGAGCCTCATGGGACCCCAACCAAGTATACTAACAAGTCCCATAATATGACACAAACTTAGTCGAGCCTTTGAATTACCAAAAACAACGCAAAAATACTAAACTCACCTCGGATTCAAGCCTATAAACTCTGAAACTTCTAAATTCCACCAAAGATGCCGAAACCAACCAAAACATATCTGAATGACCTGAAAATTTGCAAACACGTCCAAAATGACACTACGAACCTACTCCAACTTCCAAAATCCCATTGCGACCTCGATAGCCTATTTTCCACTGGCGACCGGAAATCGCCAAAAACTAACGTTCGCCAATTCAAGCCTAATTCTACAGCAGACATCAAAACCACATTCCAAACACACTCCTAAGCCCCAAATCACCTAGCGAAGCTATCTGAGTCATAAAATATACCTTCCGAGTTCGTTTACCAATAAGTCAACTCCTAGTTGACTTTTTCCACTATAAGGATACTCTAAGAGACTAAGTGTCTCAATTATCATTACAACCACTACGAGCCCGAACCACCCGACTCCAACACATCATAAACAACTAAACAAGGTGTAACCATATAGAAACAGGAATAACGATGCAAATTCTAAGGAATGACCGACCGGGTCGTTACATAGATAAACCGGCAGTAAGCCAAACAAAATATCATGAAGGGGCACCCTCCCTTATCATGGAAGCAAGCCGTCAAAGAATGTATAGTATGGTAAAAGAATTCAGGAACTAGAATATCAGAATATCATGGCAGCAAGCCGTCAAAGAATTCGGGAACTAGAAGAAAGACTCTAGGGACTATGCTAGGAGCAGCATGCAGTGATTGTGGAGGCAATTTTCCTTGGTGCCCGGGAAAACTAAAAGAGTCTGTCGACTCTTTTTAGTTTTAGAAGGTTCCAATAAATGTCTTGAGACATTTGTTTTCATGTCTGGTGTTGTTTTTTGTTTCTTAATGTAGATCTACTCTGGTGTCTACTGGAGATAGGCTCTTATATTTGCTAACTATCTTTGTTTGGTTTTATTTGTTATGTTTGCATGTATAGCATGGTAAAACCTAAAGTGTAAAATTTTTAACACTTAATGCTATGCTAATAGAATAATTAAAAAAGACTTATTCCCTAAATGACTACTCTAACTTTGTCCAAAAAATAATTGGAATACGAATGAGATCCACAATGCTACCACTGTATGGCCGATAGTAGTATAGTAAATGACACCTTCCTCTTCAGTGCCATGCATAATTGGCTCGCGTAAAGGTAGAAGAAATAAAGATCGAACGAGAAAAAATGACCAGGAGTGCCAAACCACTCTAGTATCTTCACCCTTGCACCTCCTTTGCTATTATACTTGGAGGAAGACAAGATACGCCTATACCATCCATGACGCTTTTTAGTAAACATAAAAGTCTTTTGTCATAGGATTCCCTACAATTACCTCCGATCTAAGCTAAATGACCTCTGGAAATCATCCGAACAGTTAATCTTGATTAACCGATTATGAAACTTCTTTATTGTCATGTTTTGTTAGGGGAAAATATGGCTAAGGCACAAAACCTAGGCCCATGGTTCATTTCTGGGAACTTCCTAAGTATGTAAATGGAAACAAAAATTCATCCCATAAGAAGCTACATTATCTTCCACGGCCATTTGGATCTGTCTGCCACAATGACCAACATAATTCTATGATAAAGAAATTCTGGGAAAAAGTTGAGAGAAAGCTTGGCAAATTACTAAATTTCATGCACATCCTACACTCTGAGAGGGAGGTATACTCGCATCTGTATTGAAGTCCCACTTAAAATACCATGGAAACATCAGTCATCATCGAAGATCAAAAATAGGCAGTGATCTATGAAGGAGAAGGAACTTTGTGTATCATAGTCACACCTCCAAAAATTGGCAGTTCAGACAAGTTGCAAAAACAACATCACATGAAGTCCCTGAATGCTCAAAAATGCATAATCCTAAAGAAGACAAGGACGGATGAAAGACAGTAACTTCCCCAAGATGGAAGAAGCCAAACCACAAACCAACACAAGCAAGAAGCAATGAAACAGGGAGTGCACACCATCATGAACAAAAACCACAAAAGATATAAGTAAAAATTTTCGATGCAAATTCTGGTAAGTTTCTGGAAACACAAACTTTTCAATACAATTGAAAAATGAACAATACCTAGGAAAATAACCCCAATCGGCCTAATGCATCAATTAACAACACAAACTCATTCCACATACCCTGTTAGCTCAACCCAAGTGCAATGATAAAAGAAAAGCGGGGTCGGAGACTGAAGAGACAGGAATGGACAAAACAACTAGGTCCGTCCAACTTGAAATGAAAGAGGCCCTCATCAATGCCACAAATTCAGGCATAGACCTGACAGTAGATGGTTTGGGCTCCCAAAAAAATCAAACAATAGGGTCCATGCCCAATCGGATTCCCCAGCCCAAATGATTTTCCCTGCCCTAGTACATACATACCCCTACTTTCCCCCTAACTGATATCCCTATTGTGGAACATTCACCATAATCCATGGATACTCAAGTGCCTTACATGAGAAACAACCCCAACTCAGGTGACATGACACCCTCTATGTACTCACACATATCCACAATTAATTCCAAATCCACAATATCATATGCAATTACCGATGTTCATACCATTGATTATGATTTGACTCATATTCCAAATCACGCCATTATGTACTCATACTCTAACCTAATCCTATTTTTTTACCCAAAGATGCATCGCTAAAAAACACAAAAATGGAAAAACCTCAACCACCACCTATCATTGTGACCTCACTACCACTATCGCCGGACCACACAATGACATCGTGGATGGAAGTGGTACTACAGAGCCAATGTTTAGCCTACAATTCACTATGTGGAACTAGTCAGTCACCCTTATTGTCCTAAACCATGCACACGCAGCGAGGGTAATACTGGAGCCCTAAACAGGGCCTTAGCAACCTTTCACCCAAACCTCTGGTCAGTAATGATCCTCAACGGCAACATGCACCCCAACTAGATCCCCCACTGATCAACAACTTCATCTCCCAAGCATTCTAGTTGATCCCATTCTTCCCAGACCTAATATCGGAGGACCCGGCGGTGACTCCATTTTTTTGCAACTAGAGATAAATTTTGGTGAAATTCCATTAACCCAAATTGTAGTAACCTAGTTTGGAATTGCCTCAATGAATGAAAACTAGTTGACCTATGATACAAGGGTAGTAAATACATATGGACTAACAAAAGATATATAAATAGGAGCAGTCTAATTTTAGAAAGAATGGACGAATATTTTGCTAGTGACTGCAGGATATCTCAGTACTCGAGGCATGTGTAAGACATCTCCTTGGGACCCACTATGATCACTGCCCTATGCAACTAATTCTAAAGGGGATCCTGTCAATACCAATAACATGCCCTTTAGCTTTGAATCTATGTGGACTAGCCACCTGTCCTTTCCTAATATCATCATTGAGGATTTTACCCTAAACTCTCTTTTAATCTAATCAACTCATACCTTCAAGAACATAGTCACCCAGTGGAACAGACATACACAATATCTTCCACAAAAAAAAAAAGAAGAATTCTGGTCATAATTGCTCGAACCTAAAAATCACCCAACTACTAGTTTAGTAACTTTCTTTTGAACCTAGAGAGTATCATGATTAGGGAACTAGACTCAATCCTTAGGAATGAGGAAGATTTCTGAAAACTGAAATCGAGGGTCAGCTAGCTAAATGAGAGTGATTCCAACACTAGATTCTTCCACACTTCCACCGTCAATATGAGAAGGAGGAACATGATCATGTCCCTTAAAGATGACAGTGGGGGTTGGCTCTACGATAATGGGGACATTAAAAACTACATCCTAAACTGCTTAAGGAGTCTTTATACCTCCTCCCACACCTAGGGCCTTCTCCACACAACCATCATGAAGGTCTGACCCGTATCCTTTCCAACTGACAAAGAGACAACCTGGATAGACCCCTAGAAGATAGTGAGATCAAATTGGCCATCTTCTCCTTCAAACCTTTTAAAGCTCCCGGTTCTGATGGGCTGCACCTGTTCTTTTACCAAAAATATCGGAGCATTGTGGAAAAATCAATGGTTGATTTCTGTAGGTCATGCTTTGACATCCACCCCATGCATGAACCCATGAATGAGACCTTACTCTGCCTCATCCCCAAGTGCCCTCAGGCTACCATGCTCAAAAACTTTAGACCCATAGGTCTTTGTAATACTATCTATAATACTATCACAAAGATCATTCTTAATAGAATTAAATCACTCATCCCCGATGTCATTGGCCCTTGCCAGGACAGCTTCTTATCCAACAGAAAGGAATCTGACAATCCTATTATTGTCCATAGTACATCACTCATTATGGAAAGATTAGAGGGAGTCACGACCACATGATCCTCAAAATGGACTTAGAAAAATCCTTTGATTGGTTGGAGCTTATTCTGCATCAGCTCCTCTTCCATCACTATTATTGTAAATGGTAGCAAAACTGACATTTTCAAACCTTCAAGGGGAATTAGGCAAAGGGACCTCGTCTCTCGATACTTGTTCATCATATGTATGGATTTACTATCTAGACTTATTGACAGGGTTGTGTATGGAAAATAAACGGCTTCCCGTAAGTATTATTAAGTCGGGCCCAAATATATCCCACCTATTCTTTGCTAATAACCTTACCCTATTTGCAAAGGCAAATATCAAAAACTTTTGTACAATCTCCACAATCCCGCAGCCTTTTAAAGAAGCTCCTTGGAAGAAAATAAATCTTACTAAGTCTAGGGTGTTTTTCTCATCTAACATAAAGCATGACACCATGCAGAACCTTACAAGTGCTCTTTCCATTCAAGACACAACCTCATTTGGTAAGTACTTGGGCATCCAATGTTCCACAAGAGAACCTCCAATAGTGACTTCCAGTTCATAATAGATAAAATGACTGGCTAGAAAACAAATCACCTCAATATGAATAGAAGAATTATTCTGGCCAAGGCCTCTCTTAGTAGTATACCCAGCCATTTCATGCAATACATCAAGCTACCCACCAAAACTACCACGCAACTAGATAGAATTCAAAGAATATTTATTTGGGGTACTACTCCAAATAAAAAGAAAATGCATCTGGTCAATTGGGACAAAGTCACTAATCATAAAGCCCATGGAGGTCTGGGCTTACAAAAAGCTAAATGCAAGAACATATCCTCCCATGAAGACCTTGCTTGGAGGATTTTCCAAAACACTTCTAGCATGTGGGCAAGAGTCTTAATCTCCAAACACTGTAATTAGAACCATACTCCTAGAAAGCCTAAATCCTCAATCTGAATGTATCCTCAAAGGTTGGGATACATGTAATAAGGCCAGAAGATAGGTGATCCACAAGGGTAACAGGGTGAGCTTTCTTAGTGATGTTTGGATTCCCAGTTATCTAGACATTAAGGACATGATTGAGGGTCCCCTCACCCAAAATGACCTTATTACCAAAGTTTAAACTATCTACAATTTAGGAAACTGGGATACTTCATCCATCTCCATGAACCTCCCCGAAGATACCACTAATCTAATCAAATCTACCTTTATCTCTGCAAATTCTGCCAAGGAAGATAGACTAATTTAGTGAATGACACACAATGGTTCCTTTACCATCAAACCAGTCTACTCATTCCTTAGCCATAGCAATAAGCCTTTGATGAATGGGGAAGTGGGCAACTTCAACTGGATATGGATCTTAAAGGCTCCAAATAAGATTAAAACATTCATCTGGTTGCTTGCCCAGGATAGACTACCAATTGGAGCCTCCTGCATAGAATTAATATTAACTGGTCCTACCTATTATTTCTGCTCTAACATACTAGAGAGTAGTGACCACATCTTCATTGGATGTCCAAATGCCATTCAGCTTTGGCATGACCTAATTTTAGAAGATTCTATTGAAAGCCAACAGATAAATTCAATCTTCACAGCCCAGCTCTGGCCAGCCACATGGAATAAGCTAAGAAAGGTTCCCTTTAACAAACAATATTATCTCTTGGGAAGTTATACTCTCATTCTGTTTTTGGGACATTTGGTTAACTAGGAACCATAACCTATTCAATAACAGAAAGATGACATCTCAAATGTGAACACCATTACCAAAGCAACTGAGTACCACGCAATAAAAGACAAAGGAACTATTAGGAAGACTTCTCCTACCAGGGTTAAGTGGGAGCCTCACATGACGGGGCATTACAAACTTAACACTGATGGTCAGGCTAAGGGTGACCTAGGCACAAAGGGAATTGAGGGGGGATATTTAGGACACGAAGTAGAGATTGGATTCTTTGGTATCTGGAAAACATACCATACACCACCAACAATATGGCAGAGTTATCTGCCTTTCTTAAAGGGCTCCAAATTGTAGAACAAAATGGTTTAATATCGCTACAAGTAGCCACAGACTCATCATAGGCAATAAGAATGCTAATCACAATGAATATAACTTATGATCCTATTATATGTGAATGCATGTTGTTAATCTGAAGGATGGCCAGAGTAGTAGGGAAACACAACTACCTGGAGTAGAATAGGATGGCTGATGCATTAGCAAAGGACGGAGAAAAAATAGTTTTTTGGGAAGAACTACCATGTTGTCAATTCCTCCGGTGTTTGCAAATAAAGTATTTTTGGCAGACATCCTAGGAACTGAAGTAACTAGACATTTTTTGGCTTGTAATATTGACACATTCGAAGAAAACAACATGACTTAGGGGGATTGCAATATCCCCCAGTTAACATGTACTGTGTAGTGTAATTATTAATATATATATATATATATATGTGTGTGTGTGTGTGTGTGTGTGTGTTTTCCCTTTGACAAAAAAAAATCACTACCAATAACCTTATATATACTTATAGAGATTATAACTATAAAATAAATAAATAAAGGATTAATGTTCGTATCATAATTGAATCATAGATGAAAATCATAAGTTAGGGTGTAATGGGATTTTTTGTTCCTATATAATATTTGAAACTTATTTATCAAAATTGTCCTAAATTTATATCTTACTTGACCTAACTGTGTTTTTCTTACAATATATATACAATCTATTATTAGTACCTTAAATTAAGGATACTAATTTGAAACGTATTATTCCTTTTTCTATTCTCTTCTCTTTCTCTTATTCTCTATTGCCTCTCTCCATATTATTAGAGCCTTAAATTAGGGGATTCAGTTACACCCTTTTTCTTTTTTCTCTCCTCACCTTTTTCCCTATTTTATGTCGCCTACAAATTAAAAATAAAATTTCGTACAAATTTGATACATATACAATAACATATAAGCTACAAATAAATTTGATACAACTAATTATATAAAATACAACTTATTTATAAATTATCTACAAATTTCGTACATAACTTTTATCCAGTTAAATACAACTTAAATTGTCACGACCTCAATTTGCCTCGGTAGGATGTCATGATGACACATAATCTCTAACACTAGGTAAGCCTAACATTTATGCAGAAATATCTGAAATAATAATTAAAGTCTCAAAACTCAAAACCAATATATAGAAAATCTACACAACCCAGCATACATATATTTTTCCAAAACCAGCGAAATACAAGTCTCAGGCTCTATGAAGTGATACTGAGTATCTTTATCCATCAGTGTCTAATAAAGGTTAAGGAAATAAAATAATCCAGATAGAGGGGGATTATGAGGTCTGCAGACGTTGGCAGATATACCTTGAAGTCTCCAAAACTGAGCTCCTGCTAGTGCATGGGCTGGTCTGAGGTACCTGGATCTATACAAAATAATCTGCAGAAGCATAGCATGAGTACACCACAACGGTACCTAGTAAGTTCCAAGCCTAACCTCGGTAAAAAAGTGATGAGATCAGGTGAAGGCCCTACTGGCATAAAAAAGAAAATGAACAAGTGTATAAGAGTGAAACAATGATAGCAATATAAATGAGACAATTAAAGGAATACACTGAGAGTAGCTACACTAAACTAAGGCAAATAATACTTCACATAAGTAAACAAGTGATACAGTGACATAGAACAAAACAATAGAAACACAAGTGAAGAAATAGAAAGTATCAACAAGATTCACTACCGAGGTACCACCTCGTACTCTCAAATCACAAATCAATTCACAATATTTTCTTATATCACTACGGGAGGTTTGCATTTAGTTTTGAAAATTATTTTTTCCGACATAGCATCATGTATTTTAGCCCAACTTATCACACTGCGTGGCTTCAAGTAGTTTCCCTACTAGCAACATGCGTATCAATCCCACCTTATATCACCGCATGTGTTTCAACCTCAAAACCTTATACCATGCATGGATATCTATATCACAATGTATCACAAATCACATCTCACCCAATATCACAGTTTTCCAAAGAAGTCAACAACAATGTTATTTCCAAAATAAATAGCACGTGGTTCAATCACAATATGCATATGAGCCTCCAAATAATAACCAAAAGTGAAAAACTCAACATGAATAGTATTTCACAATTTAACAATTTGCCTCAATGCAAATCACGGCCTTTGTAATTCAATACCAATTCCAACAACAAGATATCCCAATAATAACAACTTCAAGTAAGGAGTTCAACAAATAAATAATGAATGCAGAATAAAGGAAACAAGAACTTCAACTAAACATGTTGAGCAATTAGAAAGTGAGAGATAAGATAAGTAGAACATGTGAAAATAGACTAATGATGATGAATATAACATATTAAGATAACTCAATTAAGGCATGAAAGGAATCTACATAGCTAAAACCTGTAATTTTTAGCATTTGGCCCCTGTATGCACTCGTCACCTTGCATACACGGCTTCCACATATCATAATTATCACAAAACAACACCAATCACAAGGGGTAATTCCCCCATACAAAGTTAGGCAAGACACTTACCTCAAAACACGCTAACTCAATCCACTAGTAACCCTTTCCCTCGATAATCCAACTCCGAACGACTCGAATGATAAATATAAACTATAGCAAACTAATTCAAATAATAAAGTTACGATCTTTGTGAAGAAATAAAGAGTTAACTCAAACAGTCAACCTAGGCTCGCATCTTGGAACCCGACCAAAGTTACTAAAATTTAACACCCATTCGATAACGAGTCCAACCTTACAAGAATTACTCAAATCCGACCTCAAATTTCCTTTCAAAATCCCAAAATTTAGTGTAGGAAGTTTTCAAAATTGTTTCGCAATTTCCAACTCAAATCTCTAATTAGATGATGAAAATAGCAATAAATTCATGAAGTATAGACCAATCCAGGTTAGAGTCACTTACCCCAACGATTTTCTTGAAAAACTCTCGAAAAATCGCCTCACCGAGCTCTCTAGATCCAAATTATGAAAAATTAGATGAAGCCCATTTTTTGAAATTTAAATTCTGCCCATGTGTTATTCTTCTTCGCGATCGCGAAGCACAAATCAAAAGCTGCCAATTTAACACTCCATGCACGCAGAACTCCACGCGCGAATGTGACACACTGCCTCAACAAGCTACACAATCGCAGAACACTTCATGCGATCATGATGAACAAAAACACGTGGACCTGCAGCCTCATCTTCCTTCTTCACAAACACGACCAATCACACACGTTCACAATTTACTGACTCTCCAAACATCGCGATCGCCTGACCCTTCTCGTGATCGCATAGAACACTTTCACCAACTTACCAAATAGCTTTTCATGATCGCGAATCCCCACTCGTGATCGCGTACAAGGAAACTAGTAGTAGCATATTCAGAAGTCCTCAAGGTTCCAAAATGCGTCGTATATGGTACGAATTACACTCGAGGCCCCTGAGACATCAACCAAACATGCTGACAAGTCCCAACATCATACAAACACGATCAAAGCGTCAAATCACATCAAACAACACTAGAACCACGAATGAGGCGCATCGATTCAGGCCTAATGAACTTCTGAATTTCAAAATAAATGTCAATTCATACCAAAAAACCTCCGATTGACTTCAAATTTTGCACATAAATCATAAATGAAATGAAGGACCTATTCCAACTTCAGAAATTGACATTCGACCCCGAGATCAATAAATTCAACTCCCGGTCAAACTTTCCTATCTCCAAAACCTTCAACTTTCTAACTTTCGCCAATTCATGCCGAAACAACCTACAAACCTCCAAATCAACATCCGAACACGTTCCTATATCTAAAATCACCATACAGAGCTATTGAAATAGTCAAAACTCCATTCTAAAATTGTCTATACAAAATTCAAACTACGGTCAACTCGTTGAAGTTAAACCTCCAACTTAGGGACTATATGTCTCATTCCACTCCGAAACTCGCCCGAAACCAAAATCAAACACCCCCTTAAAATCACATATCCATAATACAGCATTGAGGAAACAATAATTACGGGATCGAGGCTAAAATACTCAAAACGACCGGTTGGTTCGTTACATAAATAAAATTTTCATACAAATATATCTTTTATATGTATTTTGTATATGATTTGTATATATTTTGTATGTGGTGTGTTCTTCTTAAATTTCAATCAAAACTTCATATCTTAATGCAATTTTTAAATTCATATCAACAACTTTATGAAATGATAATTTGTGCAATCTTATGTGATATGTACATTTATATTCAGATAATAGGAACAAGTCTTTTTAATTTGGGTTGAAATTTTGCCTAGTTGGCAGCCAAATAGAATGGTCCAGATGTCACGTTGGAACTCTATCAGGGAAAGGGGAAAATTTATTTACTTGTTTATTGGCAGTGAGATATTTGCACTGATAGTAAAACTAAGGACAAGCATGGATAATTTTCTAAAGTAGAGGGACAAATATAGCCCTTTTTAGTTTCAAATTCAGAAAGTGGTCATTCTTTTTTTAACAGGCCAAAAATAGTTTCATACTTTTTGTAATGGAAGGAGTATGTGCTTTTTTTTTCATGCTCTTTCCGCACTAAAATATACAGTTATTTGTAGTGTTGCTTATTATGCAGATCGGGCAAATATTTACACTTAACAATTAATCTTATCAGTTAATGAATTTTAAATGCACTAATCCTCAAACCAACTAATAAGATATCATGCGGTTCAGTATCAGGTTAGAAATTACCAAGTGGTTATCGTAAGATTTGTTAATTAAAATATATATTTCTCTAAATAAAGACATGTGATGACCCGATAGGTTATTTTGAGATCTAACATCTATATTCTATTTTGAAACCTCTTATAGCTCCATTTAGAATTTTTTGAGTTGTGTGCGCAATCCGTATCTCATTCCGGAAAGTCTTTACGTGAAAAACAGAAGAAAATGTGAAGTTTTGCCTCAAAAATAGTTTGCATTGACTATGGTCAATATATTCTGTAAATGGACCCGGATCGGTATTTTGAAAATTTCGGTGGGTTTGTATCGTGATTTGGGACTTCGCGTATTCCCGAAATGGAATTTGGAAGTACCTAACTTGTTTTGAATCATTTTGCCAAAATCTAGTATTTCTTAAAGTTGAAAGTTACTAAGTTTGACCGTAAGTTGACTTCTTAGCTAATGGGTTCGGATCTTGATGTCAAAACTTGAATAGTTTTGTATTGCTATTTGAAACTTGTGTGCAAAATTTTGTTCAATTCGGAATTGATTTGACACGATTTAGACGGTTAAATGTGATTCTAGTGTTCTTGAGTTTCACTTTGAAATTTCAAGTTTTGAGGATCGATTAATAGATTTAGATGTTATTTTGGTGATTTGATTGCGCGAGAAAGTTCGTATGATGTTATTACACTTGTGTGCATGTTTAGTTGCGAGCCCGAGAGGTTCATGTGAGTTTCAGACGTGTTTCGGATGAGTTTGGTTAATGCTAGGATAGCTGGTGCACACTGTTTCTTGTGCTCTACTGCAGATCTCGCATTTCCGAGGTCTTGCTAGCAATTGCGAGCCTCGATTTTTTGAACAATAGTTTGTATTTTTGAGTTGGGTCTGGGATTGGGTAACCTCGCAGTTTTGAGGAAATGGTTCGCTATTGCGAACAACTCATGAAAGTATTTTCGATCACTTGGTCACATATGCGATGCCTGGCAACAGTAAGGTATCTTCACAATTGCGAAGATTTTGGTCGCATTTGCGAATGTGGAGTCTTCGCATTTGCGAACATTTTGTCGCATTTGCGACTTCTGTGACTTTGAGGCAGGGTTCGCATTTGCGACCCCTTTCTCGCATTTGCGATGTTTGCAATTGTGAAGAAACTACAACATCTACAGCTGGGTAAAGGAGGGGAAAAGCGGTACTTAGCTCATGTCACATAATTTCTCAACCCTAAACACCCTAGAGGTGATTTGCCAAGAGTCTTTTCTCCCCAAATTCATTGGTATGTGACTTCAATCCATTTCTTTTCAATTTCCCCATTACATTACATGAGATTCTAACCTCAAATTTAGGATTTCCATGGTAGATATTAGTGATTTTGGTAGGATTGAGGATTTTTGTTAAATTGAGATTTAAACCTATAATTGAGGTCGAATTTTGAAACAAATCACATAACTGGGCTCGACGGTGAATGGGTAATCGATTTTTTTGTCCGAATTTCTATTTTGACAAATTGGGCCCGGGGTTGACTTATGTTGACTTTTTCAAAAAAATAATCTAAATTGAACCTCTTTCACTGGTGGGTAGTTTCTAGAGCATTTTGAATCAAGTGGTCAATAATTTGATAGATTTGGTTGGTTTGGTAGCTTGTTCAAAAGGCAAGGCCGTGGTTGATTGATTGCTTGAGTTGCAAAGTGAGGTAAGTATTGGGTCTAACCTTGATTTGAGATAATTAGGGACCCTTAAACTACATGTCACGTGAACTATGTGAGAAACATTATATATGCGAGGTGACGAGTGTATATGCGTCATTATGTTACTTGCTTCCATGTTTTCATTACTTCATAATATATTTTGGCACATGCTTAATTGACTAATATGCCATAATTGTTACTTGTCATATAATTATCCTTGTATTAAATTGTCCATTCCTTCCATAATTCTATGCTTATTTGCTACTTGGCTCTATTTGCTTTACTTGCATATTTAAATTGTCATATGTCTTACTTGTCTTATAGTTTTGTAGAATTTGTTTCCTTCTATGACGTAGTTTCACTTGCACGAGTTGTTAATTGGTAGATATCGATGAGTTGGTAAAGTTGAGACATTATAATTGTTATAGATTCTTGGATTATTTTGTGATTTTTCATTGCTTCGTACACTTACTCGTGCGATGTAGAAATTCCTTTAAATTTTGGTTGTTGAATTTTTATTGTTGATTGAGGAGCGGTTTGCACGCCACAACAGAAATTGAAAGGTAATGAATTGGAATGATGAAAAAATGACGGATTATGATGTTGATATATGATGATATGGTGGGACAGGTTGCGCACCGCAACAGATTCTATAAGTTGTATTTGTTTGTTATTGTTGGATTTGCCTCTGGATTTGAAATGATCTTATAAGACATTATTTTAGGCTCTCTAGTAGATGGATTTTGAGTTTGTTGTTATGAGTTAGCTGTTTTATTTCCATTCTTGTCTTTTCTGTTATTATTATTATTATTATTATTATTATTATTATTATTATTATTATTATTATTATTATTATTGCGTATAGGTTATTATGAGTGACCCGCTTAAGCCTCGTCACTATCTTTTCGAGGTTAGTCTTGGCACTTACAGAATACATGGGGTTGATTGTACTCATACTACACTCTACACTTCTTGTGCAGATACCAGAGTTGGTCCCAACTGCGCTGAGTGAGGTTTGCTAGGATATAGCTATCAGTGGAGACTTGAGGTATAGCTGCATGACGTCTTCAGTCCTAAATTCTCCTTCTACATCATTTTAGCTATTATTTTGATTTAGATAGTTATGTTTTATTCAGACCATTATCTGTAGTATTCTAGACACTTATGTATTCAGACACCATATTTGGGATTGTATTTGGATTTTATTGTTTATTAGCTTACCACCTTACTTCAGGCTATTTAGTTTTACTGTTGTCACTAAATTTGAAATTGTTAAAAATAGTTAATAGATATAGCTAACGTTTTCTTGCCTAGCAAGTAAAATTTTAGGCGTCATTATGGTCCCGAGGTTGGGAATTCTAAGTCGTGACAAGTTGGTATCAAAGTCCTAGGTTTCCTAGGTGTCACGAGTCATGAGCAAGCTTAGTAGAGTCTAGGGGATTGGTATGGAGACGTCTATATTTATCGTCAAGAGGCAATGGAGTTTTAGGAAAATTTCACTTCTTTCTTTCTCTATCGGGTGATTTCATTATATCATTGATGATTGAACCATTATATTCTTGTTGTCTCGCAGATAGAGATAACACACATGTCATCTACAGCCGGAAAAGAGACGGAGCCCTTTGTAGAAGCTACTACCAAAGGCCGAGGCCAAGGTCGAGCCAGGGGCAGAGCTTAGTCTAGAGCTCGAGTAGAAGCATCCGCAGTGGAGCCTTAGATTGATGAGGAGGAGGAGGTCCTAGCTCAAGCCTTACACATCGGTCCAGGTCAGATCTCGAAGGGATTCATGGCCACTCTAGCGCTTCAGAATGCTCTAGTCCGCTTGGTGGGATATATGGAGAGTGTGGCCCAGATCGGTGCATTTCTTGTGGCACTAGCCGTCTCTCGGGCTACGAGAAGAGCATAGACCCGTGCTAATCACACTCCCAAGGTAGTGGCTCCCCTATATCGAACTCCAACATCCCAGCTAGTTGGGGTACTTCAGACGATTGTTGCTGCTCAGACCAGGGATAGGCCCGTTTTGTCTTTTGAGGCCTTGATGAGGTTGGATAAGTTCACTAAGCTCTTTCCCATTCATTAAAGTGGTGCACTCTCTAAGGACCCAAAATATTATTTAGACCGTTGCCATGAGGTATTGCACAACATGGGTATTGTTAAGACCAATGGGGTTAACTTTGCACTGTTCTAGATGACCGGTTCAGCCAAGATGTGGTGGCGAGATTTTGAGCGGAGCAAACCTGTTGGTTCACGTTCACATACCTTGGATCACTTTTCATAGATATTTCTGAAGAAATTTATTCCATTCACTCTGACATAGGAGTGTCGTAGGCAGTTCGAGGGCCTTCATCAGTGTGGCATGACTGTCACCCAGTACGAGACCATATTTATGAACCTGTCCCGTCATGCAGTTATGTTGATTCCATAGATTGAGAGAGGGTGAGGAGGTGTATTAATGGTCTTACCTTTGGCATAAAGCTTCAGATGGACAATGAGACAAGGGATGATATATCTTTCCAAAGAGACGTAGAGATTGCTAAACGGATCGAGATGGTTCATGGTCATGATAGAAGGTCGACATCTGAAAAGAGGACCAATTATTTAAGTGGTTTCAGTGGTGCCTCATCTGGAGGCAGAGGTTCTTTTGCTAGAGGTCATCCTCCTAGGACGATTCAATCAGCTCTTCAGGTAGCCCACGGTGCTTTGGGCGGTCGTAGTTCTTATGGTCTCATACTGAGCGGCCAGCATTCGGTGCACCTTCAGCTCCTATCAGTGCACCACTGCTTCAGAATAACTACAGCCGCTATCCAGGCTGTCAAGTTCAGTCTGAGCTTCAGCAGCCTCAGTAGCCGAGAGAGTGCTTTGAGTGAGGGGCATATATCACATCAGCAGGTATTTCCCTAGATTGTGGAGCAGAAGACCTTAACAGGATTATCGTTCCATCATGTCGGCACCGGTTGCTCCACCACCGGCACAACGAGCTAGAGGTGGGGATTAGGTCATTAAGGTGGAGGGCAAGCCATTAGAGGTAGAGTCCATCCAGCTGAGGGTCACTCGATGGGTACATGTTAGAGTGGTAGTGTTACGCCCCGAGCTTGGGGGCGAGACCGGTTGGTCGAGATACAGAGCCTAGTATGGTCGAGCGCCTATGAGCGAAGCTACTACGACAGATCAGTTATATATATACCGAGTCTTATAAGGCCGGACATCTATTATACTTACTATATTTAGAGATTTGAGTCAGTATCAGCAGGTAAGCATATCTTTAGATTATCTTTGACTTCCAGTTACTTTCAGTTGTTATATTATCAGTTCGGTTCAGCTTTCAGTATATTTCCTTACATAATCAGTACAATATTTTGTACTGATGTCCCTTGGGGGCACTGCATTTCATGCATCCAGGTTCATAAAGACAGACGGGTAGACCTCCTCATTAGGTGTTTCCCGAGTTTAGCTTGATCGATAAGCTCCATACCCTTTGGAGTTGCCGGGTCTAGATCTTTATGTACATCTTATATATATATATATATATATATATATATATATATATGTGTGTTATGAGTAGACTGTGGCCCTGTTCCGATCACAGTATATCCATCAGTAGAGGCTTGTAGACATATCCTGTCAGTTAGTGTAGTATGTTGGGCTTGTAGGCCTTTTATGTATATTTTGTTGGTTTGACAACTGTAGTAGTTATGACGGCCTTATCGGCCCAGCATTATATTAATGTTTAGTTAACATTTGCAATTGTCTTGCATTGTGGCCCATGGCCAAAGTATGACATTATATGCTCAGAATCCTTTAGTCGCAAGTTGGTACGCAAGGATAGGTAAGGCACCGGGTACCAGTCTCACCCCCAGGATCGGGCGTGACAAGAGTGGTATCAGAGAAGTTCTGTCATAGGGAGTCTAAAAGCTGTGTCTAGTAGAGTCTTGTTTATGGGTGTGTCGTGCACCAGACTTATAAGCATGAGGCTACAGGGCATTTAGGATTGTCACTCTTTCTTCTCACTCTAGATCTTGTAGAGCTCACTTGTAAGAGCTCAATTTCCTAAACTCTGTCTTATTCATAATACGGTGATGCCCACATCTAGAAAGACGATTGGTAAAAGGTTGTATGTGGCTATGGAAAAGTTGAACTAGAGGAACTCGATTCTGCATGATGCTTATGATGAGTCAATATGAGGTCTTCAACGGATCATGTGTGTACTAAAAGGTGTAAGCTTATTGATAAGAAGACCAAACCATTAACATCTATCCACCCATATCAGTCATGCCCTATGAGAGCAAACAAATATGATTTAAGAGAAGGACATGATATCAGGATCTGGCTGGGGTTAGAGTAAACCAAAATGATGGATGAATTGTTTAAGTTAGTTGACATTTCTGAAAGATATTACAAAGGTGCTAATATGTCATGACCCGAACCCGGGGTCGAGACCGGCACCCGGTGCCTCACTTATCCTTGCGTACCAACTTCCGTTTAAGGATATACGAACATATGATGTCATACTTTGGCCATGTGCTACATTGCAAGACAACGGTGAATGCTGACTAAATATCAATATAAAGCCGGGCCGAAAAGGCCATTGTACTTACTACAGATGACAAACCAACCAAATATTCATACAAGGCCTACAAGCACATCATATTGCACTAACTGACATAATATGTCTACAAGCTTCTACTGATGGATATATTGTGATCGAAATAGCTCCCCGACCTACTCATAACATATATATATATATATATATATATATACAAGATGTACATAAGGTTCTAGATTCGGCAACTCCGAAAGGCATGGAGCTTACCGATCAAGCTGAACTCGGGAAACACTTAATGACGAGGTCTACCTGTCTGTCTATCTGAACCTGCACGCATGAAATGCAACACCCTCAAAAAAGGGACGTCAGTATGAAATAATGTACCGAGTGTGTAAGGCAATATACTGAAAGCTGAAGCTGAGCTGATAATATAATAACTAAAAGTAACTGGGAGTCAAAGATACACTGAAGATATGCTTACCTGCTGATACTGACTCAACTCTCTCAATATAGTAAGTAAAATAGTTGTCTGGTCCTAGAAGGATCGGTATATATATATATATATATATATATAACTATTCTAACGTAGTAGGCTCGTTCATAGGCGCTCGACCATACTAGGCTCTGTATCTCGACCAACTGGGCTAGCTCATAGGCGCTCGGCCACAGTAGGCTCGGTATATATCTTACCATCTGATCAGAGGTTGCCCAATAGGGGCCTGCCCATCGATTATAGCTAGATGGTAATGAAAATACTGCAATATTGTATATATAGACTCTCTTCTCTCTTGACTGGAAGAAGGAAATAATCAATTGAATATGAAGTCCAGATAAGGAGAATATTGTAACTTACAAAACTAGGAAAATATACGTAAATTTCAGGACATGAATTTTTTTTTATGCCTCATTACCAAACTTGTGTAATTTTGAGATCATACAAAATGAAGGAAGAGCTTAGACATAACATACCTGAGTCGATTGTCTTGGCAATCCCTCTAACACAAGACAATTGTGACAACACGTAATGGAAAGATCGCATTAGGGAAAAATCTGTATGATATTCTTGAGAAAGATTTCATCGTACTCCTTTATAATTGCAAAATCTCACTCTGCTTTGAATTGATGAAGGTATTGCGTTGCTTATATGATATATGCATATTAAATGAACCAAATAATGTGACGAGGTTCTTTAAGAGTCACAAGACTCTTAAGTTATTGATGACAACGTGATTTGGGATGTGGACAATAAATGTGAGTATAAGACTCTTAAGTTGTAGTCTCTTAAGTTTAATATTTCTTATACAAGGATGTGGGCCTTACTTTCCTAATGACTAAGCCACCAAAAAGACTCTTTTAATGCCACCTTATTCTATGTTTTTAAGAGTCATACTTCCATCAAGCCTTGGCTGCCACGTTTGGAGATGTAACACCTATCCAAATATTTGGATTAAGTATTCAATAATAACTTGATTAACTTGTTAATCTTCCATTAACCAATAATTAATCAATTACCCAAATAATTAAAAATTATCTCAAATTACTTAAAATACTACCCACTTTTAACATATCTTATACACCTTACTATCATGGCCATGTGGTACCTTGTATGGTACTATTCTATAAATAACGGGTATGTTAGCTCCGACCGTATTTTATCCCAAAATGTCAAATTTCGACAAAATTCATTTTTTTCGATTTTCCTACCCTCTCACCTTCACAAATTTACTCATTACTTATTTGAAATAGCATAATGCTTGTAATCTCAAAATAATCCTATTCCTGAACTTACGTTGATTAACTTACAATGAAACTTTAACATACAAAAATGTGGGATGTAATATCTTATTTTCGAGCTTTCATCAATTTACTTATGTCGTACTCTTACGTTTGAAAACATGGGGTGTAACATAATATACATCCTTATGAAAAACCCAGATGGTGCACATCTAGAACATTACAATTAGATGTGAATACTAGTATGATCAAGAAAATTCAGAAGATAGGCACTGAAAGTCTGGAAGGGATAAATACTACCTTAGTGTGACTCCTGTACCTAGTAGAGAAAAAACGTATAGAAAACCGAAGAGCCAATGAATGAAGCAAGGGGAGCTAAAAGAAAAAGAGTGTCTTGTTGAATTTTTCAAAAGAAAGGGATAGGCAGAAATATTAGCAGGGAAATAAGAAGAGAGACAAGGAAGAATTATGAGTAAGATGTGATACATAGATGACAACGGTAGATCAAAAAGATGATAGTATTACAGAGTCTATAGTCAAGTGAAGGAAAATACGAGAGGTGACATGCCTTGAGGTCACAAAAGAATATAGGTCATAAATTGATATCTTCATTTCGAGAAATAAGTTCTCAACTCTAACGTGATTAACAGAAGGAAAAGTTAGACCCCAGAGTAATAGAAATCAGTATGGATTGGTGAACAAGATAAACTAAACATGAATTAAGAACTGGGTGATTTGATAATAGTCAGCATCATGAGAACTTCAGATTATGTTCTGGCAATAATAAAATGGACAACAGAAGAAGATCTATGATGAATTCAGAGAATGTTCATTCAGGGAGACGCTTCCCTTAAGCAAGCAATAGGAGCAAAGTAAAGCTCAAGGGATTGTATGTGCCTGTTACACTAAGTGTCACCACCACGAGTGAGGAATTTTGTTATCCTTGGTACAGAAGGATTACCGCAAGGCGAGTAAGGGTTCCTGCCCGGGATGTTATTGATAGATAAGGAGCCAATACGTGAGGTAAGTTAAGACAAGGAAATAACCCAAGAAAGATACGCAGAATATGGATATGAGAATAGGCCGACGATTAGTTAGTGGTTGATTCAGGAATAGACTACTCATGACTACACAAGAAGTTACAAAAAAATCAACAAATCATGCAAGATAAATGTAGTAAACCCCAACATGGAGAATTCAGCCTCGCAGTAATGTTATTATAATACTTGATATACATTCAAATATGAGTCGGGGTAGTTAAAGATACTGTATAAGTGTTACGGGGATAAAAGAACGTGCCACTAGGAAGGCAGTCAAAATATCATTTCAAAAGCAACCCTACAAGCACAAGGGCATGGAGGTAAGCAACTACGGATGATTATAGGCAAGGAAGGACATCAAAAGGTCCGTAATAAGCTCATAGCTTTACAAGAGTCAGAGGGTCCTCCCTAAGTACAATAACGAAATTCTAGCTGAGGAAATAAGGAAGAAGGCTTCAACCTGAGCATAGTAACTTAAAGAAGAAATGGTCTTATAGTAGCAGTCTCACTATAAAATTGTATGCACTCCATAAGAAAGTGGCACCTATCGGAGCCAACGAGCGGGAAATGAAACAAAAGTAATATTCGAGATCATGTGAGTTGCACAACAATTCCATCAGACGTGGGAACTAAGATAAGATAAGTATGCACACAACAAGGGGGCAGAAAGACCAGGAAAAGTAATAGCTTACGTTTAAATAAGGTTAAGAAGGAACAAAAGGAATTATTCAATCAAAGATCTAGAGTTGGTTACGTTATGAACACACTTAAGGCTTGTTTTATACATGGAACATATACAGCCGTAGAAGATTCTGGTATACGTTAAAAAGAAAGAATTAGGCCCATGTCATAAATGAAGGATTAAATTGTTAAAGGATAGTATCATTCATATTCCTCAGCACCCACGAAAGGCTAAAAAGAATAACTAATACTATGAACCCCAGATCAAGAGATAACTTAAGCCTACATAAAGGCCGATCAGAAGGAGGAGGAAACTAAAGAGTTATATCAACTAAGTAAATTATGAGTCTGCTCATTAGACCCAGAAAGTTACAGACGTCATGATTGAGAACATTGTAGAATCACTCTTAATATCAGAGGCACAAGAGAAATAGTACAGTAGCCATATTCTATAACGGCTCTACGATAAAGACAGTTAGAAGTGTCCCAACCTCATAAAAAGTTAGTATGAAACTCTCACGAGATTGTGTAAATATGTGCATGTATTATAATAAAAGTTCAAGTTGGGGATGTCAATTATACCTATGTGGAAGAGAGGTCATGAAAGAGATAGAAGATGTGATGTGAGATTTTAAGGTAAGTAAGGTAAAGGTGAACAACGTACGAGATACTCAGGTGCAGAAGATTGTGAATAACCCATATTTCAGATAAAAGGCTAGAAGTGCTGGGATTCAGTATCCAGGAATAATAGCGGCATTGTTAGTGGCATATCTTCCGACCTATGATTTCTAGGTACCAAGAGATCTATCCAAGAGAGTAAAGAAGAGTTAGAGACGATGTGATGTCTTGCTTTATGTTCTAAAATAACATAAGGGAATCTATGGTGCAAGCAACTTGAAGGAAGGTTTCGAATAGTATAAATAGATACGTAGAGGTCGCAAGTTAAAATATAGTAAAGCGACGAGGTTTTATGACAAGAGTAAGGATGACGTTTGGGCCTTCGATTGAGTAATGACTTGAAGAGGATTTCATGAGTTGTACAGGATTAAAATATCTATGTAAGGTAAGTCATATTGGGATGCTATAAAATACCGTTATGGAAGTATAGTATCGCGCCTAGGTGGATCAATCTAATTACTCCATATGTCCTTAATGAGACATGAGCCCTAATGGAAGTGTTACATAAGAGATCAAGTTATCAGTGGTAGATGATAGATCAACATTAAGATGAATCAACAGTGGACAAAATTCACAAAGCATGAGGTGAGATTAGGCCGTCATTCTTAAGATGAACAAGTAATGAGGAAGCATTAAAGAATTAGATTTATACATATGGGATAAGTAACAAAACTAACTTGGAGTTCAGTAGCAGACCTCAGTATAGATAAATCGAAGTAAGAGTTATAGTATATTATGACCTACCTAGATGCAGTAAAGTCATTTGAATGGATAGGAAGATCTATGAAATAAGGTATAACAACATTCGTAAGTTTGACAAAGTACCGAGCGAAGAACTTTAGTATACTTACAGATGCCTAGAGGGACATTTTATCAAGCGCTATATATGTTTACAAAGTGAAGCCTAGAGATTGGCTAAAAGCTGGAGGAATAAGGAGAAAAGAGTCGCATAGGCACACATACAAGGAGAAAGTAATACAGGTTGCATGACAGAAGGTAACAAGAGTTACCAGATTGGAAGAATTCCAACCACAGACTGTGGTGCGAGAAAGAGGCCTAAAGGGGGAATTCCCTTGCCTTTGGGTTTATTCAAAAGAACAGTTGCCTAAATGGCAGGAAGAGCATTAAAGTATTCCCAAGAGTTATGGGTTATGAGAATGATAAGTGCATCAGTCAACATTCGAGGATGAATGTTCCGAAGGGGGGAATGATGTTACACCCCATGTTTTCGTACATGGAAGTATGCCATAAGTAAATTGATATAAGCTCAGAAATGAGATGTTACATTCCGCATTTTCATACGTTAAGGTTTCGTCATAAAGTTAATCGACGCAACCTCGGGAATGAGATTATTTTGAGGTTACAATTATTATGCTATTTCAAACAAGGGATAAGTAAATATGTGAAGGTGAGAGGGTAAGTAAATCAAAGAAAATGAGTTTCGTAGAAATTTGTCATTTTGGGATAAAATACGATCCGGGCTATAATACTTGATATTTATGGTCTAGTACCATACAAGGTACCATATGACCATAATGGTACAATATATAAAGTGTGATAAAAGTAAGTAGTATTTTAAGTAATTTGAGATAATTCTTAATTATGTCGATATTTGGTTAATTGTGAATTTTTGGTGGAAGATTAACCATGTTATTAAGGAAGTGGGTGGATAAAATTTGGATAAGCTTAAATCATCCAAAAGTGGCAGCAATTCAAGACCAATTTGGTGACTCCTAAGTGCATAAAATAGGTGGAAAAGTTAGTAAGCTTAGTGGATTAGTCATACCAATAGGTGGGGGCCACAAACCATGATCTTAAAAGACCTCCATCTTATATTTTTCTAGCTAACGGATGAAAGCTTCAAAAAGTGATTATTAAACCATATAATACCATTTACTTTCTAATATCTTAGAAACATTACAATCCAAATCACAAGAGAGCTTCAACCAAGCACATTGTTACCATCCAAAATTACTTTCTAATCCAAAACATAGCAACGTTAGTTCCAATTCCAAATAGCAACGTTGTTGAAAAATTCTTAAGGAAAGGTTTCAGTCAAGATTTTCTTTGCATAAGCAACGTGATTACTTCGAGATTTTCATATGAATTATTCCGTGTTTTGTCGCAATTAACGTGTGTTATAAGAATTGTTAAGAGAATCGGCTTAGGTATGTTAAGGCTAAGCTCTTCCTTCATTTTGCATGATCTCGTAATTACACAAGTTTGATAACGAGGCATAAAGAAAAATTCATGTCCCAAAATTTACGTATATTTTCGTAGTTTTGTAAGTTACAATATTCTCCTTATCGGAACTTCATATTCAATTGAGTATTTCCTTCTTCTAGTCAAGAGAAAAGAGAGTCTATATATATAGTATTACAGTATTTTCATTATCATCGAGCTATAATCGATGGGCAGGCCCCCACTGGGCAACCTCTGATCAGATGGTAAGTTATATACCGAGCCTACTGTGGTCGAGCGCCTATGAGCGAGCCTAGTTGGTCGAGATACAGAGCCTAATATGGCCGAGCGCCTATGAGCGATCCTACTACGAAAGAGAAGTTATATATATACGGAGCCTTATAAGGCTGGACAACTATTTTACTTACTATATTGAGAGAGTTGAGTCATTATCAGCAGGTAAGCATATCTTCAGATTATCTTTGACTTCCAATTGCTTTCAATTGCTATATTATCAGTTCAGTTCAGCTTTCAAAATATTGCCTTACATACTTGGTATATTATTTTGTACTGACATTCCTTTTCTGGCACGTTGCATTTCATGTTTGCAGGTTCAGACAGATAGACAGGTAGACCTCCTCATTAGACGTTACTCGAGTTCATCTTGATCGGTAAGCTCCATACCTTTTGGATTTGTCGGATCTAGAGCTTTATGTACGTATATATATATATATATATATATATATATATATATATATATATATATATATATATATATATATATATATATATATATATCACTATTCTGATCATAGTATATCCATCAGTAGAGGCTTGTTGACATATCTTGTCAGTTAGTCCAGTATGTTGGGCTTGTATGCCTTTTATATATATTTTGTTGGTTTGACAAATGTAGTAGTTATGAAGGCCTTGTCGGCCTAGCATTATATTAATGTTTAGTTAGCATTTGCAATTGTCTTGTAATGCGGCCCATGGCCAAGTATGACATTATATGCTCAGAATCCCTTAGTTGCAAGTTGGTACGCAAGGATAGGTAAGGCACCGAGTGCCGGCCTCGACCCCAGGCTCAGGGCGTGATAGGTGGGTCCTAGCCCCTTTTTATGCATTCCCAACTACACCGGAGACAAAGTCATCTGACGCCGTCATCACAACTATTGTTCAAGTTTTCCATAAAGATGCTTCAGTTATGTTTGATCTGGGCTCTACTTATTCCTACGTGTCATCCTCTTTTTCTTTATATCTGATTGTGCCTCATGATTCTTTGAGTGGTCTTGTATATGTGTCCACGCCTGTGGAAGATTATACTATTTTAGATAATTTTTATCGCTCGTGTGTTGTTTCTATCGGGAGCCTTGAGACCATCGTAGATCTGAAGATCTCTTACTTCTTGATATGGTAGACTTTGATATTATCTTGTTTATGGATTGGTTGTCACCTTATCATACTATATTGGACTGTCACGCTAAGACAGTGACCTTAGCCATGTCGTGGTTGCCCCGATTAGAGTGGAGAGGGACTCCATGCCATTCTACTAGTAAGGTTATTTCTTATGTGAAACCTCGACATATGTTTGAGAAAGGATGTCTAGCATATTTGGCGTGCGTTCATGATTCTAGTGTGGAGGTTTCTTCATTGGATTCAGTACCTATTGTGCATGAGTTTCCAGATATGTTTCCTAAAGACCTACCAGGGATTCCGCCCGATAGAGATACTGATTTTTTTATGACTTGGCTTTAGGCACTCAAACCATTTTTATTCCACCATACCGTATGGCGCCACCTAAATTGAAGGAACTAAACAAACATATGCAGAATTTGCTTGATAAGGGATCCATTAGACCTAGAGACTTGCCTTGGAGTGCGCCCATATTATTTGTGAAGAAGAAGAACGATTCGATGAGGGTGTGGGGAGACTATAGGCAGTTGAACAAAGTCACTATCAAGAACAAGTATCCGTTACTGAGGATCGATGACTTATTTGATCAGCTTCAGGGTGCCAAAGGGTTTTCGAAGAATGATTTGAGGTATGGTTACCATCCGTTAAAGATTAGGGAATAGGATGTCCCTAAGACAGCTTTTCGGACTCGGCATGGGCATTATGAGTTCCTAGTAATATCATTTGGATTTACAAATGCCCCAAAATCATTTATGGATTTGATGAATTGGTTATTTAAGCCATAATTGGATTCTTTTGTGATCGAATTCATTAATGATACCTTGATCTACTCCCACAGTCGAGAGGAGCATTAGCAGCATCTTCAGATTGTACTTCATACTCTAGAGATAGTCAGTTATATGCCAAGTTATCAAAGTGTGAGTTTTGATTGGACTAGGTTGCCTTTTTGGGGCATGTCGTGTTAGACTAGGGCATAAAAGTGGATCCCAGGAAAATTGAGGTGGTTCAGAACTAGCCTAAACTTATATCATCTACATAGATTCGAAGTTTCCTAGATTTTGTGAGTTATTATCACTTATTCGTATAGGGCTTTTCATCCATCGCATCCCCATTGATTAGATTAACCTAGAAAGGTGCCCTATTCATTTTGTTGGATGAGTGCAAATGGAGCTTTCAGAAGCTCAAGACTCCCTTGACTACAACTCCGGTGTTGGTATTACCCAATGGTTCAAGATCCTATATGGTGTATTGTGATGCATCGCACATTGGGCTCGATGTAGTATCGATGCAGGATGGTAGGGTGATTACATACGTGTCGCAGTACTCGTATCTATTACAGAGAGGACATACTACAAAAGCCTCAATAAAGCCAACGAAGTTATCCAATTCTGCCTTTTCTAAATTATTATGCCAGACGTCCATATTCAAAAGGATCTTACTCAATTCAATAGAAACATAACTTCTACCCCACTTTTTTGTCTTTTCAACAAGATTCATGAGAAGAATTACCTATTCCAGTTCGGGAGAGACCGCTATCATCAAATGTTCAGGCATTGGCCAATTAGTTTGTGAGGTTAGATGTTTCCCAGCCCAATCATGTTCTAGCTTGCATAGTTTCTCGGTCTTCTTTGTATGAGCGCATCAGAGAGCGTCATTATGACGACCACCATGTGCTTGTCCTTAAGGACACATTGTAGCACGGTGATGCCAAGCTGGTTACCATTGGAGATGATGGGATTTTGAAGATGCAAGGTCAGACTTGTGTGTTCAATGTGGACGGGCTTCGTGAATGGATTCTTGAGGAGCCCCATAGTTTGCGGTATTCCATCCATCCGGCTGCCGCCAAGGTGTACCAGGATTTGAGGTAGTATTATTGGTAAAGAAGGATGAAGAAAGATACGGTTGCATATGTAGCTCAGTGTTTAAATTGCCAGCAAGTAAAGTATGAGCATCATAGACCTGGTGGTTTCCTTCAGAGGCTTGAGATTCCTAAGTGGGAGTGGGAGCGTATTACCATGGATTTTTTTGTTGGGATCCCATAGACTCAGAAGAAATTTTACGATGTATGGGTGATGTAGATAGATTGACCAAGTCGGCGCATTTAATTCCAATAGCAATTACCTATTCTTCGGATTAGTTGGCAGAGATCTATATCCGCAAGATCGTTTGTCTACATAGTGAGCCGATGTCCAATATTTCTAATCGTGGCATGCAGTTCACGTCCCACCTCTAGAAGGCCGTACATCATGAGTTAGGGACACGGGTTGAGCTGAGTACAACATTTTACCCCCAGACAGACGGGCAGTATGAGCGCACCATTTAGGTATTGGAGGATATGCTTCACGCCTGCTTTTTGGATTTCGAGGGGTCTTAGGATCAATTCTTGCCACTTGCAATTTTTGCCTACGACAACAGGTTCCAATCAAGTATTAGAATAGCTCCCTATGAGGCACTATATGATAGGCGGTGCAATTCTCCAGTTGGTTGGTTTGAGATGGGAGAGGCTCAGTTGTTGGGTACCGATTTGGTTCAGGATGCCTTGGAACAGGTCAAGATGATTCAGGATCTACTTTGCACAAATCAGTCTAGGAAGAAGAGTTATGACGATTATAGAGTTTGTGATGTTGTATTCATGGTCAGAGAGAGGGTTTTGCTCTGGGTTTCACCCATGAAAGGTGTGATGAGGTTCAAAGAGAAGGGCAAGTTGAGCCCTAGGTATACCGGAACTTTTGATATTCTTGAGATAATGTGTGAGGTGGAATACAAGCTTGAATTCTCACCTACCTTATCAGCAGTCCATCCGGTATTCCATGTGTCCATGCTCCAGAAGTATCACGGTGACCCGTCCCATGTATTATATTTCAGCTCAGTCCAATTGGATAAGGATTTGACTTATGAGGAGGAGTCGGTGGCTATTCTAACCCGGTAGGTCCGCAAGTTGAGGTCTAAGAGTTATACTTGAGTTAGAGTACAATGGAGAGGTATTTCAAACGAGGCAGCTATGTGGGAGTCCGATTCCGATATGCAGAGTAGATACCCACACCTTTTCACTAGTCTAGGTACTTTTCTATGTTCGTTTGAGGACGAACGCTTGTTCTAGAGGTGGAGAATGTGATGATATGGTAGGTAATTTTGATATCTAAATCTCTATCTTTGTGTCCCGAGACATCGAGGAGCTCCGATTACCATTTCTTGAGTTGCGTGTGCAATCCGTGTCTTATCCCAGAAAGTCTTTATGTTAAAAACTGAAGAAAATGTGAACTTTGCCTTAAAATGGTTTGAGTTTACTACATTCAAAAGTTTTTGTAAACGAAGATGGATTGGTGTTTTGATGATCTGTGGGTCCGTATTGTGATTTGGGACTTGGATATATTCCCAAAATTAAATTTGGAAGTCCCTGACTTATTTTTCCGAAATCTAACATTTTTTAAAGTTGAAAGCTACTATGTTTGACCGTAAGTTGACTTCTTAGCTAACAGGAATTGATTTTACACGATTCGGACGCTTAAATGTGATTCTAGTGTTCTTGAGTTTCACTTTAAAATTTTTATTTGTTTTGAGGATCGATTCATAGATTTATATGTTATTTTGGTTATTTTATTGTGAGACCAAGTTCGTATGATGTTATTACACTTGTGCGCATGTTTGGTTGGATCCCAAGGGGCTCGGGTGAGTTTTGAACATGTTTCGAATGATTTTGGCTAATGTTAGGATAGTTGGTGCACTCTATTGTTGGTGTTCTACTGCAGATCTCGCTTTTGCGAGGTCTGGCTTGCGATTGCGAGCCTCGCATTTGAGAAAAATAGTTTGCATTTACGATAAGAGCCTGGGATTGGATAACATTGCATTTTCGAGGAAATTGTTCACCATTTAGAACAGCTCAGGGTCACATTTGCGATGCCTCGCAACACTAGGGTATCTTTTCAATTGCAAAGATTTTGGTCGCATTTGCGAAGGCAATGTCTTCACATTTTTGAACATTTTATCCCATTTGCAAATTCTATGGCTTTGAGGCAGGGTTTGCATTTGCGACCCCTTTCTCGCATTTTTGATGTTCCATATTTCAAACAAGGCTCTGCAATTGCAACATCTACAGCTGGGTAAAAGATGGGAAAAGCGGGACTTAGCTCATTTCTCACAATTTCTCAACCCTAAAAATCGTAGAGGTGATTTGTCAAGAGAATTTTCTCCCCAAATTCAATGGTAAGTGACTTAAATCCATTTATTTTCAATCACCCATTATTTTCATGAGATTCCAACATCAAATTTAGCATTTCCATGGTAGAAATTAGGGATTTGAGTAGAATCGGAAATTTTTGTTAAATTGAGATTTAGACCTTGAATTGGGGTCGAATTTCGAAACAAATCACAATACTGGGCTCGGGGATGAAAGGGTAATTGGGTTTTGGTCCAAATTTTGGTTTTTACCAAGAGGGCCCGGGGTTGAATTTTGTTGATTTTTTTCAAAAATGATCTAAATTGAACCTCGTTCATTTGTGGGTATTTTCTAACATTTATTTTGAAACATTTGGTCAACAATTTGATAGATTTAGTTTGTTTGGAGGCTTGTTCAAAAGGCAAGGTCGTGGTTGATTGATTGCTTGAGTTGCTGAGTGTCACGACCCAAATTTTCATCCATAGGATGTCGTGATGGCACCTAGTATCTAAGACTAGGCAAGCCTAACATACATGCAACATTAACTGAGAATTTATAAAGAACCTTCAAATAGATCTATCACTACCATATAAGAACTCCATAACTCAACAGAACACAACTTTCAAAAAATCCGCCAAATACAAGTGACAAGCTCTATAAGATGGTACCGAACATCCATATACATTAGTGTCTATAAAACGATAAGAAAATGAAATAGAATAGATAGAGGGTTAATTCGAGGCCTACGAACGCCGTCATGTATACCTTGAAGTCTCGAAAATTGGCTCGTCTCGCTAGTGCCTGGACTGATTGGAGGTACCTGCATTTGCACAAAAAGATGTGCAGAAGAGTAGCATGAGTGCACCACAATCGTACCGAGTAAGTGCCAAGCCCAACCTCAGTAGAGTAGTGACGAGGTCAGGTCAAGGTCCTACTGGAATATATGAGAAATGGAACAAGTATATAGCAGTGTAATAATGATAATAATAGAAATGAAACAATAGAGAAATATACCGAGAATAGCTACATTGAACTAAGGCAAATAAAGCATCACGGAAGAAAACAAGGAATGATATGACATGGAAACAAAGCAACAAAACAGAAGTGAAGTAATAGAAAAGTATCAACAATAATCATTATCGAGGTGCCGCCTCGTAATCTCAACTCATAAAAACATTTCACAATCTTTCCTTATCATCGCGGGAGCCTTGTATTTAATTTTAAAAATCATTTTTTCTTGTAATACCTTCCCGAATTTTAGCCCACCTTATCACACCATGTGACTTCAAGTAGTTCCCCTACTAGCAACACGCGTATCAAGCCCATCTATCTCACGGCACGCGTTTCAACCCCAAAACTGTATACAACCACATGTGTATCAATATCACAATGTATCACAACTCGCACCTCAAGTGCCCAACTTCACAGCTTGCCAAAGAATTCAACAACAATGGTGTCTCCACAATGAGTAGCCCGCGGTTCGACCACAGTACGCACAAGAGTCTCAAAATAACAACCGGAAGTGAATAACTCAACAAGAATAGTATTTCACTATTTAACACTTTTCCTCAATGTGAATCACGACCTTTATAACTCTGTACCTATTTCAACAACAAGATACTCCAAGAATTAACACTTTTAAGTAAGGAACTCAACGAATAAATAATGAGTAAGGAATAGAGGAAACAATAATTTCAACTAGGCATGTAAAGGAAAATGACAAGTAAGAGGTAAGACAAGTAAAGCATGTGAAGATAGACTAAAGATGATGAAATTAACATAATATAGTAACTCAGTTAAAGGCATGAAAGAATCTACATAGCTAGAACCGGTCAATTACCATATGTAGCTTGTGTACACACTCGTCACCTTGCATACACGGCTTCCACATATCACAATTAACACAAAACAACACCAATCCTAAGGGGTAATTCCCTTACACAAAGTTAGGCAAGACACTTACCTCAAAACACGCTAACTCAATCCACAAGTAAGTTCTTCCCTCGATTTTCAAACTCTTAATGGCTCGAATCTAACTAAAACAACATCATACCATAAATATAAACTATATGAAACTATTCCGAACAATAAAGTTACAATCTTAAAAGATAAATAAGAAGTCAAATCCCTGCCGTATCTCGAAACTTGACAAAAATTATTAAATCCGAACACACATTCAATAACAAGTCCAAACATACAAGAATTACTCAAATTTGACTTCAAATTGCCTTTCAAATCCCCAAAATTTAGCCTAAGAAGTTTTCACAATTTTTCCTTAAATTTCCAACTCAAATCACTAATTAAATGATCAAAATAACAATGAATTCATGTAATATAGCCAAAGCTGATTTAAAATCTCTTACCTCGATGATTTTCTTGAAAATATCTCAAAAAATCTCCACATACCGAATTCTCTAGGTCTAAAATTGAAAATGATATCAAACCCTCGAACTTAGGTCTTTTCTGCCTAGTGATTATGCATCTACAGGCATAGGGTCGCATATATGACACATCACATGCGGAAGATCAATCGTAGGTGCGGTTTTGGTTTAGGTCATGAGGTTCCGCTTCTACAGACCACTTGATCGTACATGTGAGCCCGCTTCTACGGAGAAATCAACCGCACATGCAGTCCTGCCCAAAGCCCTTCCTAAATTCCGCTTCTGCGGAAGACAAGTCCGCACCTGCGCCTAGATGTCCGCACCTATGAGCCCAGACTTGGGCTGCCCTTTTCCGCTTTTGCGCTTCCCAACTCGCACCAGCGAGTCCTCACTTGAAGCCATTCCTACCGCAGTATGATTACACCAGAAGGGGAGGAGTTTCAGGAACAATGACTAAGTCCAAAATTGTTCTGGATTCAATCCAAATCCACTCGGGGCCCCCAGGACCCCGTCCGAATATACCAACAAGTTCCAAAACACATAACGAACGTACTCGAGGAAAAAAATCACATAAAACAACTTCGGTTCTACGAATCTCAACCCAATTCAAGCCTAGTGTAACTATGAACTTCTGAATTCCAAAACTAATGTCGATTCATACCAAAAAAAAACTGATTGACTTCAAATTTTACACACAAGTGATAAATGACATGACAAACCTATTCCAACTTTTTGAATTTATATTTGATCCTAATATCAATAAAGTCAACTCCTGGTAAAACTTCTTAACCTTCCAAACTTTCAACTTTCTAAATTTTTCCAATTCAAGTAAAAACGACCAACGGACCTCAAAATCAACATTCGGAGACGCTCATAAGTCCAACATCACCATACGGAGATATTAGAACAGCCAAAACTCCATTTTGGGTTCATCTACACAAAAATCAAACTATGGTTAACTCTCTCATCTAAGCCTCTAACTTAGGGACTATGTGTCTCATTTCACTCTGAAACTCACCCGAACCAAAAACAAACACCCCCGACAAGTCAAATAACCATAATAAAACATTGTGGAGGCAATAAATAGGGGAGTGGGGATAAAATTATCAAAACGACCGGCCAGGACGTTACATCCTCCCCTTCTTAAAACAAATGTTCGTCCTCAAACGAGTATAGAGACATACCTGAAGTGGTGAAAAGATGAGGATAACGGCTATGCATATCATGTACGGTCTCCAAAGTCAGCTCCTCGATCGGTTGACCCCTCCACTAAACCTTCACTAAAGCAATGCTCTTCGACCTCAACTTTCGGACCTGCCTGTCCAGAATGGCCACCAGCTCCTCAACATAAGACAAATGCTTGTTCAACTGGACTGAGCTTAAATCCAACACATCAAACGGATCACCGTGGTACTTTGGAAGCATAGAAATATGGAATATTGGATGAAATGCAGCTTGACTAGGTGGCAGTGCCAGCCAGTAAGCCACCTCTCCAATTCTCTCAAGAATCTCAAAAGGTCCAACATAACACCCTTCATAGGCAAAACTAAAAGCAAGACCCACTCCCCAACCATGAATACAACATCATGAACCTTCCGATCCGCTTAACTATTCTATCTCGACTAGGCTATACAAAGCCGATCTTGAATCAATTTAACCTTTTCCAAAGCATCTTGAACCAAGTCTGTACCCAATAGCCTAGCCTCACCCAGCTCCAAACAACCCACCGGAGACCGACACAGCCTCCCATACAAAGCCTCATATGGGGCCATCTGAATGCTCTATTGGTAGCTGTTGCTGTAAGCAAACTTCAAAAACGACAAAAATTGATCCCAAGAACCCTCGAACTCCATAACACAAGCACGAAGCAAATCCTCCAATATCTTAATAGTGCGCTTGGACTATCCGTCCATCTGAGGGTGAAATGTTGTACTCAACTCAATCTGTGTGTCTAACTCAGGTTGTATGGCCTTCCAGAATTATGATGTAAATTGTGTACCTGGTCATAGATTGTGGATAACGGCATGCCATGAAGTTGGAAAATCTCACGAATATATACCTAAGCCAGTTGCTCAGAAGAATTAGTAGTCACCACTAGAATGAAGGGAGTCGACTTGGTCGACCTATTCACAATAACCTATACTACATCAAACTTCTTCTGAGTCCGCGGGAGCCTAACAACAAATTCCATGGTAACTCGCTCCTATTTCCACTAGGGAATCTCAAGCCCCTGAAGCAACCCACCTGGCTGATAATGTTCATACTTCACCTGTTGATAGTTTAGGCACCGAGATATATGCTCCACTATGTCTTTCTTCATTATTCTCCACCAATAGTGCGACCTCAAGTCTTGATACATCTTAGCTGCACCTGATTGAATGGAGTAACGCGAACTATGGGCCTCCCGAAGAATCAAATCATGCAAACAATCCATATTGGGCACACATAGTCGGCCCTGCATCAGCAACACACCATCATCCCCAATAGTAACCTCCTTGGCATCGCCATGCTAACGATGTCCTTGAGGACAAGCAAATGGGGGTCGTCATACTGACGCTCTGTGATACGATCATATAGAGAAGACCGAGAAACCACACAATCCAAAATTTGACTCAGCTCCTAAACATCCAATCTAACAAACTGGTTGGACAAGGCCTGAACATCCAATGCTAATGGCCTTCCTGATGCCGGTAGATATGCTAAACTTCCCAAGTTCTCCACATTTCAACTCAAGGCATCGGCCACCACATTGGCCTTCCTAGGATGATACATAATGGTGATATCATAGTCCTTAAGCAACCTTAACCACCTTCCCTGCCATAAGTTTAGGTCCTTCTATTTGAATAAATGTTGTAGACTCTGGTGGTCGGTATAGACCTCACAAGGGACACCGTACAAATAGTGCCGCCAAATCTTCAAGGCATGAACAATAGCTAGTAACTCAAGGTCGTGGAAAAGATAATTCTTCTTATGTACCTTCTGTTGTCTACACATGTACGCAATCACCCTACCGTCTTGCAACAACACCGCGTGAAGACCAACACGCGATGCATCACAATACATAATGTAAGACCTCGAATACGTAGGCAAAACCAAAATTACAGTTGTAGTCAAAGCAGTCTTAAGCACTTGAAAACCCTCCTCACACCCCTCAGTCCATCTAAAAAGAGCACCCTTCTAGGTCAATTTGGTCATAGGTGTAGCAATAGATGATAAACCCTCTACAAACGACAGTAATACCCTGCCAAACCAAGGAAACTCCAGGTCTCAGTAGCTGAAGACGGTCTAGGCCAACTCTGCACTGCTTCAATCTTCTTCGAATATACCTTAATCTCCTCATTCGACACCAGATGAATCGAAACGCCACCTAATCAAGCCAGAATTCACACTTTGAAAAGTTTGCATACAACTTCTTTTCTCTCAAGGTCTAGAGCATGATCCTCAGGTGTTGCTCATGCTCCTCCTGGCTCCGGGAGTACACAATGAAGGATGAGTCAATATAGGGTTGGAATACATTGTTCATCAAGTGCGTGAATGTTACTGGGGTGTTGGTCAGCCAAAATGACATCACAAGAAACTCGTAATGACCATACCGAGTCCTGAAGGCAGTCTTCGGAATATCCGAATTCCGAACCTTCAATTGATAATAGATTGGATGCAAATCAATCTTGGAAAACACCCTAGCACCCTGTATATGATCAAATAAGTCATAAATGTGTGTCAATGGGTACTTCTTCTTCATTGTAACCTTGCTCAACTGACGATAATCAATACACATGCGCATAGGACGATCCTTCTTCTTTACAAACAAGACCGGAGCACCCCAAGGTGAGACACTAGGCTGAATAAAGCCCTTATCAAGAAAATCTTGCAACTGCTCCTTTATCTCCTTCAACTCTGATGGGGCCATACGATATGGTGGGATAGAAATGGGTTGAGTGCCCTGCAACATGTCAATACCAAAATTGATGTCTCTATCGGGCGGCATGCCCGGAAGATCCACTGGAAATACATTTGGATAGTCTCTCACTACTGGAATTGACTCATTGGTAGTAGTATCAATACTGACATACCTCACATAGGCTAGATATGCATCACATTCCTTCCCAACCACCTGTTGTGCCTTAAGGAAGGAACCCTGCTAGGAACATAATCCAAAGTACCCCTCTACTCCAACTGCGATAAACCCGGCATGGCTAACATCACCATCATGGCGTGATAATGAAGAATGGCATAATGGGGGCAACAACTAGTCCATGACCAAAATAATATCAAAATCTACCATATTGAACAACAATAGGTCAACTTTGGTCACAAAACCACCAAGAACAACTAAACACGATCAATACAGACGGTCAATAATAATGGAATCTCACATAGGCATGGACATAAATAAGAGAACTCAAAGAATCATGGGATATACCCAGATATGCGGCAAAGTAAGATGATGCATAGGAATAAGTGGAGCCTAGATCAAATAATACTGATGCATCTCTATTACAACCCGGAACAATACCTGTGATGACTGATTCTAATGCAACCGCCTCCATCCTTGTCGGAAGAGCATAACATCTTGCCTCCACCCAACCTCCACCTCTAACTGGCTAAGAAGGTGGAGCGGCAACTGGTGCGGTAACCACGACTTGAGAAGTCTAAAGACCCTGTGGAAATCATGGAGCCTGAGTAGTCCGTGGAGGTGCACCCCTCTTGAGTCTGGGGCAGTCCCTCACTACATAACGAGTATAACCACACTCAAAACAAGCTCTCGGAGGACGTGGCTACTGAAATTGGCTCGGGCCTTATTGGCTAGATTGACTGCTGAAAGTACCCCATACAGTAGGTGCACTAGATAGTAACAGTGTATAATGGGCAACCTGAGACCACAGAGTAGACTGAATACCACTGGAAGATGGAAGTGCTAAATGAAATGGGTGGGTCACATAACCTCTACCATGACGGGCTGCAGCTGGGGCACGAGCACCACTATATGTTCCAAAATCTCAAGGCCTCTTAGCCTCCCTCTCCTTTCTCTCCCGACCAACATACTCTCCAATCTCCGAGCGATGTCCACCACCTACTGGTATGTGATATCAGTCTCCAACTCTCGAGCCATGCTGAATCTAATAATGTAGTTGAGCACCTTGATAAATCGATGGACTCACTCTCTAACAATGGAGACTAAGGTTGGTGCATGTATGGACAACTCATTGAACTTGATAGTATACTCAGATACAGCCACAGCACCCTGGTGCAACTGCTCAAACTCTACGCGACATTCTTCCCAAAGACTCTGTGGAATAAACTCTCTCATGAACATATTTGAGAACTGAGCCCAGGTGTGTAAAGCTTCCTCAGCCGGGCTACCCAACTCATATGCTCGCCAACACTGATAAGATCTCCCTTAAGCTGGAACATAGTGAAAGCAACCCCACTTATCTCCACAATACCCATAGTACAGAGGATACGGTGGAACACTTCAAGAAAACCATGTGTATCATTGAAAGCTAAGCTTCTGAAAGTGGGGGTGGTACTTCTTGTACCTCTAGAGCCTGAGCTGCTCCCCCTCAGATAATGCTACCCTAAACTCGGACTGAACTGGGACAACCGGCTGCACTAGTATGACCTCTAGGATCTGGTCAACCTGGACCTGCTGCCATGAGGAACGGGCGACAGGAGTCTGTGCTCCTCCCCTAGCCTGAAAATATGGCAGGAGCAAGTGGAATCAGCCCTGTCTGAGCTAGAGTGCCAAACATGATAAAAAAGATGGTGAGGATCTCCTACGTTCAGGGGCAGTAACAAGCGTCTCATATGCATTCCCTTCAACTGGAGCTACTGGTGGCTCCTCTGTCGCAGCTCGAGCAGGTGCTCTAGCTGAACCATGTGCCCGTCCTCGGTCTCTCGAGGCTCTAGCTGGCGGCGCGAGTGTCTGATCATCATATCCAGATGTGCATGTCCTCACCATTTGTGGGAGAAGAAAAACAGAGATTTAGAATTTCGAAGTCCACAAATTCGCATGATAAGGAATCAAAAAAATGAATCTTTTCCAAACAGCTCCATAGCCTCCTGAAGATAAGTACAGACGTCTCCGTATTGATTCGTGAGACTCTATTAAACCTACTTGTGACTAATAACACCTATGAACCTACAGCTCTGATACCAACTTGTCACAACTCAAATTTTCCTCCGTAGGATATCATAATGGAACCTATTCTCTAAGACAAGGTATGCCTAATTTACATGCAACATTAATTGACAATTTATAGAGAACTTTCAAATAACTCAACCACTATCATATAAAGAACTCCGTAACTCAACAGAACACAACTTCCCAAAAATTCGGCGAATACAAGTCACAAGCTCTATAAGATAGTACTGAATGTCCCTATACATCAGTGTCTATGAAAGGATAAGAAAATGAAAAAGACTAGATAGATGGTGACTCTAAGGCCTGGACATCGACAAGTATACCTTGAAGTCTACGAAACTGGCTCGTCTCACTGGTACCTGGACTGGTAAGAGGTATCTGGATCTGTACAAAATGATGTGCAGAAGCGTAGCATGAGTACACCACAATGGTACCCAGTAAGTGCCAAGCCTAACCTCGGTAGAGTAGTGACGTGGTCTTGTCAAGGCCTTACTGGAATAAATGAGAAGTTGAAAAGTTATATAGGAGTGTAATAATGATAAAAATAGAAATGGAACAACAAAGAAATATACCGATAATGGCTACACTGAACTAAGGCAAATAATGCATCACGGAAGAATACAAGGAATGATATGACACAGAAACAAAGCAACAAAACACAAGTGAAGTAATAGAAAAGTATCAACAAGAATCAGTAGCGAGGTACCGCCTCGTTGTCTCAAATCACAAAAACATTTTATAATCTTTCCTTATATCAACGCGGAAGCCTTGCATTTAGTTTTAAAAATCATTTTTTCCCAAAATAGCTTCCCACATTTTAGCCCACCTTGTCACACCGTGTGGATTCAAGTAGTTCCCCTACTAGAAACATGTGTATCAATCCCATCTTATCTCATTGCATGTGTTTCAACCCCAAAACCTTATACCACCGCATGGGTATCAATATCACAACGTATCACAAATCACACCTCCAGTTCCCAATATCATAACTTCCCAAAGAAGTCAACAACAATGGTGTTTCCAAAATAAATAGCATGTGGTTCAATCACAATATGCACAATAGTCTCAAAATAATAACCATAAGTGAATAACTTTACAAGAATAGTATTTCACAACTTGACACTTTGCCTCAATGTGAATCACGGCCTTTATAACTCAAAACCAATTTCAACAACAAGATACTCCTAGAATTAACATTTTCAAGTAAGGAACTAACAGATAAATAATGAGTAAGGAATAGAGGAAAATAATAATTTCAACTAGGCATGTAAAGGCAAATAATAAGGCCCTTCCCACATTCTGCTTCTGCGGAAGACAAGTCCGCACCTGCGAAGGCGCACCTATGAGCCTAGACCTAGGCTGCCCTTTTCCACTTCTGCGCTGCCCCACTCGCACCAGTGAGTCTGCACCTTTGGCCATTCCCACCGCAGGTGCGATGACACCAGAAGGGCTGGAGCTTCGGCAACAATGACTAAGTCCAAAATTGTTCTAGATTCAATCTAAATCACACTCGAGGCCCTCGGGACCCCATCCGAATATACCAACAAGTTACAAAACATATAACAAACTTAGTTCAGGCCAAAAATCACATAAAACAACATTGATTCTACGAATCGCAACCGAATTCAAACTTATTAAAACTATGAACTTCCGAATTTCAAAACTAATGTAGATTCATACCAAAACAACTTTGATTGACTTCTAATTTAGCACACAACGGACCTGTTTCAACTTCCGAAATTGGAATACAACCCCGATTTCAATAAAGTTAACTCCCAGTCAAACTTTTCAACCTTCCAAACCTTCAACTATTTAACTTTCGCCAATTCAAGCCGAAACGACCTACGAACTTCCAAATCAACATTTTGACATGCTACTAATTCCAAAACCACCATACAGAGCTATTGGAACCGTCAAAACTCCATCCCCGGGTCATCTACACGAAAGTCAAACTATGGTCAACTCTTTTAACAAAAGCCTCCGGCTTAGGGACTATGTGTCCCATTTCACTCCGAAACTCATTCGAACCAAAACCAAAAACCCCCCCCCCCCCTGCAAATCACATAACCATAATACAACATAATGGAGGTAATAAATAGGGGATCAAGGCTAGAATACTCAATACGACTCATTGGGTCGTTACACGGAGCGAGGTAAGTATTGGGTCTAACCTTGATTTGAGGGAATTAGCGACCCTTGAACAACATGTTGTGTGAATTATGTGGGAATTAATGTATAATTGTTACTTGTCATTTAGTTGCTACATGCTTATTTAACTTCCATGTCATAATTGTTACTTGTCATTTAGTTATCCTTGTATTTAATTGTCCATCCCTTCCATAATTCTATGTTTCTTTTCTACTTGTCTCTGTTTGCTTTACTTGAATATTTAACTTGTCATATGTCTTACTTTTGTTATAATTTTGTAGAATTTGTTGCCTGCTATGACGTAGTTTCACTTGTATGAGTTGTTAATTGGCTGATATAGATGAGTTAGTAAAGTTGAGATATTCGAATTGTTATAGATTCTTGGATTATTATGTGATTCTTCGTTGCTTCGTACAATTACTCCCGCAATGTAGGAATTCCTTTAAATTTTGGTTGTTGAATTGGTATTGTTGATTGAGATAGTTTGGGGACCGGATTGCACGCCGCAACTGAAATTGAAAGATAAGGAATTGAAATGGTGAGATAAGGACAAATTATGTTGTTGACAGATGATGATATGGTGGGATCAGATTGCGTACCGCAACGGATTTTGTTTTATAAGATGTATTTGTTTGTGACTATTGGATTTTCCTCGGTATTTGAAATGAGCTTAAGACTTGTTAGTTTGGATTTTCCTCGGTATTTGAAATGAGCGGAAGATAAGAAATTCAACAACTTAAATAATACATCTTACGAAATTTCCTTAAACATACCCCCAGAACTGGTGTCACAATTTTTGGACAGTCTAAGATTTACTAAAAATATGTGTCTGAAATAAACAAGTGTAGTTGTCTAGAAATACAAGATAAAATAGAAGGAAAGAAATAGATGGTGACGCCAAGGCCTGCGGATGCCTACAGGACTACCTCGGTGTCGCCGTGAACTGAAGGATACCCCCTCGCTCAATGTTCACTGGGTCCGGCTCCGTAATCTGTACAACATAAAGAAGTGCATGTGTAGCATTAGTACAATCGACCCCATGTACTGAGTAAGTGCCGAGCCTAACCTCGGTGAAGTAGTGACGAGGCTAGGACACAACAAATAATAAACACCTGTGCAATTCAATAATATACAATAGAAATAACGGCAGGAAGTAAACAGTTAAGTACAAATACGGGGAAAACATGGTGAGGTACAAAGGGGCAAACACTTATTGAGTAAAGAACATGACAACCGTCTAGTATCAAAATAACAACAGAGAACAAACAAGTGCACGGTATCACCCTTCGTGCTTTACTCTCATTCTCACCAAAACAAGTGCACGACATCACTCTTCGTGCTTTTACCTCACAATATCATGGAACGACATTATCCTTCGTGGATTATCTCTCATATCATGGCACGACATCACCCGTCGTGCTTTTAAAATCACAATATCGGCACGGCATTAACCTTCGTGCTCTTAAATATAAAATCATGGCACGGCATCACCCTTCGTGCTTTACACTCTTCCTCACCCAACCAATAACTAGAACACAATTTGGCAAGGAAGAACCACAATACCGACCATAATTTACAACATCCCGGCAGGGGAACAATAACAGAAATATCACCGTCCCGGCAAGGTACACAGCTATAACCAATCTCACTGAATGTACAACACAACCAAATAATCCTCAACCGAATAACTAATCAACAATGATCACAACCGAGTATTCCAACAATTAAATAATCTCCAAAATGAAATCTACTTCATAACATAGTGGTATCGAAGAAAAACAAGTTTACTATAAGATATGACTCACGGGCATGCTTGACAACAAGGTATAGGTACTCGTCACCTCACCTATTCATTGAACATGATAATAACACGTAGCACATATGACTCAAAACTTATTCCCTCAAGCTAAGATTCGACAAACACTTACCTCGGCTCCAAGAATGCAAATCAAGCCTCTACTATAGCTTTTCCTCTCGAATCCGACTCCGAAACAATCGTATCGAGACATAATCAACTCAATAATATCAATAATTATTCAACAACTCAATTCCAAAGCTTAATTATAGATTTCCCAAGATTCTTCAAAAATTTTCAAAATTTCCAAAATTCGACCCCGGGCCTGCTTGGTCAAAACACAAGGTTCAGACCAAAACCCGATCACCCATTCAACCACGAGCCCGAATATACAATTTGTTTTGAAATCCGACCCCGAAACGAGGTCAAATTCCCAAAAATTTGAAAAGCCCTAACTCTACCCAAAAATCCAATTTTCTACCTTTAGTTCCATGATTTTAGGCCTAGAATCTAATAAATGTTGATGAAAATTGAAGAAAATGAAGTTAAGATCACTTACCTATGAAGCTATGGTGGAAGAGGTCTTCAAAAATCGCTTATGGGGTGTGGGGAAGAAGGAGTTTGAGAAAAAATGGGGTTAGTCCCTTATGGATTCTGTTTCTTGGGTATTAAAATGACTGGACGGATTTAAACTAGTCCGTTCGCAGCAAGAGGCCTACGTTCGCACAGGCTTGGATTTATTAAAGTGCGCTCGCGCTTGTGGGGCCGCGTTCGCACAGGGTGTAACGATCCGACCGGTCGTTTTGAGCTCTAGCGTGTAGTTCCACGGTTTAAGGCTGTGAGCAGCTTTGTTTCAAGTATTATGACACGAGGGCATGGTCGGAATTGGATTTCAGGAAGTTTAGAGTTGGATTGGAAAGAAAATTCTCATTTCAGAAGCCTTAAGTTGGAGAAATGGACTAAGATTGAAATATTGAGTAAACGACCTTAGAGTCAGGATTTGAGGTTTTCTGCAGGTTTGTATGATGATTTCACACCTGGGCGTATGTCCGGATTGGGTTTTGGATAACCCGGAAGCGTTTCGATGCCTTTTTTGCAAGTTAGCATTTTGAAGAAATTTCATAAGTTTGGCTTGAAGCGAATTTTAGTGATGTTGATGTCCGTTTGGGATTTCGAGTCTGGGAATAGCTTCGTATGGTGATTCTGGAGTTGGGAGCGCGATCAGAAGTGAATTCGAATGTCCGGGGGTCATTTTGAAGTCATTTGGCTAAATATAGAAATTTGAAGGTTTTTGAGAAATCCGACCGGAAGAGGAAGTTTTGATATCGAGGTCGGAATGCGATTCCAGAAGTTGGAGCAGGTCCGTAATGTCGAATATGACTTGTGCGCAAAATTTAGGGTCAATCGGACATGATTTGATAGGTTTCGGCATCGGATGCAGAAGTTGAAAATTTCTAAGTTGATAAAGTTGGGATTTGGGTGCGATTCGTGGTTTCGATGTTGTTTGATGTGATTTAAGGACTCGATCAAGTCTGCATTATGTTTTGGAACATGTTGGTATAATGGGACGGGGTCCCGGAGGCCTCGCGTGGATTCCGAGTGGTTAAAGGATCAAGTTTGGGAGTTTGAAAAAGGTTGAGGTTGCTGCCACCTGGTGTGACTGCACCTGCGAGGATTCCGCCGCAGGTGCGTTTATGGCACTGCAGGTGCGAAGGATGGATGGTCTGGCTGGGAGCACAGATGCGATGGCATTTCCACACCTTCGAAGAGGCAGATGTGGACAGAGGGCGCAGGTGAGATTTTGGGCTGGAGTTGAGGTAGCCGCAGATGCGGAAGATTAGTTGCACCTACGGGAGCGCAGGTGCGGAGGTAGGACCTCAGGTACTTAATCGAGGCTTGGCAGAATGTTTTTAAACCGTGAATTATTGGCCATTTCTTCATTTATTCTTTGTCTTAGGCGATCTTGGAAGGCTTCAAAGAGAGGATTTCATCATGCAATGTCAAGGTAAGTAACTCCTTCATGATTATAAGTTAAATACAAGATTATATGCATGGATTAGGCATGGTAATTGATTGGAAATTTGGAGAATCTTAAAGAAACCTAGAAAATGGAAATTTGGATTTTTAGCCACAAATTGAGCATGAATATTTGAGTTAGTAAGGCTATGGTAGAATATATCTTCGAGAAATTTCGGATTTCGGGCACGTGGGCCCGAGGGTATTTTGGTCATTTCACTAAACGGGGTTTTGAAATTATATAATTTGGAATTTTTGCAATATTAGAGTATATTTTCATTGGGTTGTCGTTGTTTGGATAGTTTTGGGGCGTTGTGTGTCCGTTTGGAGTCATCGGAAGGGCTTGGAGGCCGGCTATGGAATCTCGGAGCGAGGTAAGTCTCCTTTCTAACTTTGTGAGGGGGAATTGTCCCCCTAGGTTAACTAATTAAGTATGTGTTACTATCTGTTGGGGCTACGTACGCACGAGGTGACAGGAGTCCGTGCGTAGCTACTATTATGCCATGTTCGGGTAGCCTAGGACCCACTAGCATGCCTTACCTGTTGTACCTATGATCTTGTCTATAATATTAGACTGCTAATATAATTGAAGTTGTAATTGAATGACTAAAGAAGATTAGAGTTTATTTTCTTAAACATCTAAAAAGAGAATTGATTTCCTTCGCGGGCAATTGTATTTTCGGATAAGGTTGTATTATTAAACATTATAAAAAAAAACTTGGTAAACGAATTTTGAAAAAGGATTTAAATACTATTTTGTGGTTTTTAAAAGAGAAATCGGTCATTTACTTGAGTATTTGTGTTCCCGACGTATTCGGGGTGGATTGTTGATTATGCATGTCTGCATGTGACCGCTTCGCAATTTACATTCCGCGAGCAGAGTGTTATTTTCCCCACTCTCATGGGAGCGGGTCGTACGCCACGGAGAGATTGAAAGAAATATTATGGTCGGGCCGTTCGACCCTTGGCAGTGCACAGAGTGATTATTATGATGGCTCAGACCGGTTGTCCTTATCCCGTATGCGCATGCTAAATTGTTAAATCTTTTTTTCATGATTTTTGAAATGATAAGATATTTGGGGGGAAACAAAGAAAGAATTGTGGATTTATGATATTTGGGGGAAAACAAAGAGGAAATTGTTTATTTAAGATATTTGGGAAAATAATGAGAAAGTGGTAACTTTTTGTTTGCTTCCAGTATTTACTTGGATTTCAGTGCCTTATATATATGTTGCTTTACTACCTTTACATTGTTTAACCAAAGAATTAGATCCTTTAACTAAAGCTATTTCTAAGATGAACACGGGTTACTGATAATCAAGGAAATAGAGAAAAATAATTAATGAACAATATTGCAGTTNGTTTAACCAAAGAATTAGATCCTTTGACTAAAGCTATTTCTAGGATGAACACGGGTTACTGATAATCAAGGAAATAGAGAAAAATGAATAATAGACAATATTGCAGAAATATAGAAAAGCAAAGTAGATTGTATTCGAGAATCAGATGCCTTTACAAGTTGTATTCCCCTCCCTTATATAGGAGATTCCTTGATATAACGTACAACTCTTGCTATGGTTTCCCATTAATGACTAATTATGACATTAATGAAGCATTACAAAGGATAACAGTAATTGGGGTACGGTTACATAATGTACGAGTAATCAATTGTGGGTTCTTGAATCTACGCGTAGCTTTATCTAGATTCATTCTAGACGTTTCTCTTCCCTGTTTTGATCAGGTTTAATTTCATGTGGCTGATAAGCTTGAGGGTTTATTGAATCGTGCCTCTTTGTTCCGCACCTCTTCAAAGAATCATATCTAGCTGTCGCGTTCTCTTGTGTCCACATAACTGGTTGAGTATTCAAAATCTGGCTTACGTGTGAAACTCTTTTTTACCAATACAGATAGTCCCCCTACTAACCATATATTTATTGATTAATATTTGGTAAGTGGATATTCATTTATGGCGGGAATATTTTGCCGACGCTTTACCTCGAAACATTGTATCCTTCCCTGAACCATAGGCGTCGTTTGTCACTTCCATTTAATGCTTATACCACGTGTCCTTCTCGGACTGGTTCTGCATTTACTTGGCACCTTTTAGAGCTTTTTGCGGTTATGTCAGTCCCGAAGTGACACCTTCAATTATGACTTTTCATCATTATTTTTCTTTTTTTTCATGTTTGACGGTTGTCCTCAAGTATAAATACCTTTCTTCTTTTCTTTGCTTCCACGAAACACTTTCTAACTTTGTCTTTTGTAAAGAACTTTCTTCTTGCCTTTGTAAACATGTCTTCTTCAAACCAACCTCAGGGAGTAATAGATATTGAAAATTTAACGCCATCTTCTGCTCCGACTAGGAGTCGGAGGGGTGGTAGACTTAGAAGTCTAGGATCCACTCCTTCGAGAGGCTCCTCTTCTTCTCAGATAGTTCCCTCTCTTCCGCAAGGTCTCTAGTTTCTCCGAGGTTTAGAGCTTCTCGGTCTCTGTCTAGAGGTAGAGGTGAACGCCTTCGTGAACCTGGAGTTGATGAAATTGTCCCTGCTGAGTTTGTCTTTGCTAGAGATAATCAAGTTCTTGTAGACCAATCTTCTTCCCTTGAGAGTGTCGAAAGGTATCCAACCCTTATAACTGAGGGTCAAATTTCCCTTGTTCGTAGGGGATGTTTTTGGAGGCCTGATTTCCCTGTCTACATTCTGATTAGTAATCAAAGAATAACGTCTTACAATACGGGATATTCTTTTGTCTACGCGTACCCTTTTACTCTAGGGTTTAGACCTCCCATTGACCCGGTCATAATTGAATTCTGCCATTTTTTCAATATCTGCTTAGCTAAAGTTGGTCCGCTTGTGTGGCAAGTTGTCGCATGTCTTAGGAGTTTAGCTTTTTTAGCCTCGGTTCCTTTTACTTTAACCATCTTATTCATCTCTACTCTCCTACCTTGTTTCATGAAGGGGTTTTTACTCTGACTGCTAGAAGCAAAAGAGTGTTGGTAACCCCTGGAGATTATAAGGATAGGAGTTGGTACCTCCGGTATGTTTCTGTACCCACTGTTGGTTTAGTGGGTGAAGAAAATCTTCCCTTCCCTGAGAAGTGGAATCGCGCACGTGAGTATGCTTTAGATCACATCTGTTTACTTTTCCTCGTTCTGACTTGAGATGTTTTACTAACACTGTGTCTGTTTCTTCTTCTCTTAGCAATCGTGGATATTGTTGAGAATGTCTCCGGTATCCGTGATTGGGTAGAAAAATTATTGTCCGTTGATCCTTTAGAAGAGAGATATTGGAAGTACCTCGCTAGGAGGTATGGTTGGCATGTAAAGACCCACGGTAAGTGAAGCTTTTGTTCTTGCTTCTTTCCTTACTCGAATCTCTTCTTTCTTTGTCGCTTAACTTTTTCCCTTTTCATAGGGTTCTCTGCTCGTGGGGTGTCTGCTTCATCTATCCCGAAGATGTCTTTGGCTCAGGACCAAGAGATTGTTGTTGGTTAATCTTCCTCGAAGAGGAAGATTGGTGAGTCTCGTTCCATAGAGGAAGAAGAAGAAGAAGGTGCTTTAGTACACAGGCCACGGAGAAGGGGGGTGGTTTCAGATGATGAGTTTACACCCATGACCTTGCCTTCCGTGTATGTGGCTAAGCCCTCTACCATTGAAGATGTTTCACATTCCCCTATTCATAAGTCTGTGGATTGGTTGTTCCATGAAGGTTTTGACCTTGCTCGTGACGATGTCCCTTTGGCTTTTGTCTTTCCTGCTTCTTTAAGAGAAGTTGTCTAATCTGCTCCTTTGGCTATTTCGGCTTCTGCTGTTGCTTTGCCCGTAGCTTCCTCAACTCTTCAACCCTCTGTGCCTTCTGCTTTGCTCGTGGCTTCTCCAGCTCCTCAACCCTCTGTGCCTGTTGTTGTTTCATCTCTGCTTGCTTTCATGCCTTCTGCTAGGGGAGTAGGGTCTTCCAGCAGAGAGATGCGGCAGGTGGTAATAGAGGTTCCAGCTGAGGGGAATATTTTCAAGAAAACGGGTGAGCCCGAAGTGTGGCTCAAGCCTTTGATAGGTCCCACTAAGAAAGCCAAGCTATCCAACCACAGTGCTCTTACATGGGCCAATGAAGTTGTGCATACTTATTTGAAGGTATGATACAGGTTATCCTCTTTCATTTACGTATATGAAATTTATCACATCTAATTGGTTTATTTCTTGTAGATTAATCTTATAGGCATGGAGCTTATGAAGAGGATCTCACATACAGACCAGGAGACAAAAGAGTTGCAGGCCGATGCTGATAATTGGAAAGCACAGTATGATAGCCTAAGGATTGACATGGATTCCTTAGAACAGGAAAGTAGTACCTTGAAGCGGTAGATGAGGCTCATGGCAGCAGAACTGGAAGTAGAGAAGGCTTCTTCTAGTCAGGCTGATAAAGATAAGAGTGTTCTGGAGTCCTCATTTGCTGAGCAGCTGTCCCACACCTCATAGGAGATTAGAGACTTGAAAAACTTGTTGGGGCAGAAGGAGGAATACTTAGGCGAGCTCGTGCAATCACTCACTCGTACTCAAGAGGACCTTCGTAAGGCTTTAGATAAATTTCAAACTCTAGAAGATTCGATTGAACCGTTAAGGGCCGCCCATGAAGCTGCTAAAGCGGAGAATGACGGGTTGAGAACTGAGCTTCGAGTATGGGCAAGGGATTATGAAGATCTCGAAGAGGTGGCTGTTGTTGATGCGATCTGGGCGTACATGAATTCTCACCTTGACATATTGACGGAAATGAGTCAAAAGAGGGATTCGACCTTAGTGCTGAAATAGCTAAAACTAAGGAAGCCATGGAGAAGGCTCAACAAGGTCATAACCTCTCTTCACCTAGTTGCTCCCGCTCCTTCTGCCAGTGAAGTCAACCCCCCTCTTGAAGAAGTTTAGTCGGTTCACCCCTTTTTTTTTATCTTTGTCTCAATTGGTGATTACCCCCAGTCCCATCGAGGTAAATTTAGATTTCTTTAAAGTCCCCAAATGACAACTTAGGGGCACCTCTATGTATATAAAAATTCTATATGGCTAAGTATAAGTTAATACTTAGTTATTGCTTAGCCGTTTTAATATATTAATGCTAGTATGACTTTTGTTGAGTTTTTGTTTCACTCTTTAAGCCTATTGCATGCTTCATTTTTCGAGGTTTTAGTTTTACCTCTGAGTTTTACATATAGAATGCTTTAGATTACTCGTACCATTTCGTAATAGGCACGGTGTCATAGTAAATGTGTGCCTTTTTGTAGTAGGCATAATTTATGGAAGAGGGCCCCTTATAATTGACATGAAGAAGATGTCTCAACTTCATGATAATGCAATAGAGTGATAGGAATTTTACAGATGTTTAAGAATGTTTCCAAGGAAAGTTTTTTGTTTGAACTTCCATGACATTTTACATATGTTTGATTATCGTCTAAAACTCATGTTGCAACTATTTTTGTTTAACAAATTTGATATACTCTTGTATTTCGTAATTGTTTTTCATAGGTAATAATTTTTTGATATTAATACAAGGGAACAATTGTTTTTCACTAGTAACATTTTTTATAAAGATTGGGGTTTTTACCCGCAACTATTTTCGTTGGAAACAGTTTTCTAATAAGTACGAGGGAAATGTTTTCTTATTCTTAATTGTTTTATTTGATAACAGTTTTCTTAACAAATACAAGGATTTAGACCTTTCATCCATAACTATTTTATTTGATAACAGTTTTTTTGAATGAGTACACTGATGATGATCTTTTACCCCTAACTGTTTTTGTTACAACAACTTTGAATAAGTATAAAGATGTACATCTTTCTCGTGACTAATATTTTGCCTTTCAACCTGAACATGTTCGAAGGTTTTTTTGCATTTTTGCATTAGGCTTTGTATTTGGATGACTCTTTTTGATATCTTTCGATTCTGGTAGTATCACTTGTCTTGTTGGGTAGATGGGTCTTCAGGCTCGAGCTTTTGACTTTATGATAATCTTTTTTTATTCGTCTTAGCCTTCCATATTGTATAGTCCCCTAAGTGTTTGAGCTTTGAAGAATGAATCTTGAGCACTTGATTATTCCTTCCTTGTGGTCCTTTTCCTAAAAAGGAAAAACATTCCGGACTCGAAGGTATATAGCTTTTTAGATGATGACTGATTAACCCTTTAAAATGTCCATCAGAAAGTGTAATCCTAGACCGGAAATTGTGTTATTTCCTCACGTCTTTGCAGGTCTAATATCATCATCTGGTAATGGATTAGCTTTATGCCTATCATCTAAAAAAGTTAGTAAAGTTTTTCAATGTTCAAAATAAAATCGAACGTGTGATACCTGACGGGGGGTATTCTTTTCATTAGAAGTAATACTTATTTAGGTGGATGGCGTTCCATCTTGTTGGTAAAACTCTGCCGTCCATAGCTTCCAACTCATAGGTGTCTTTCCCAGCTATGCCTCAGATTTTGTAAGGTTCTTCCCAGTTTGGATTTAGCTTTCTGCTTTTTGCATTGATTGAAAGACTTTTTTGAGGACGAAGTCCCCAATCTTGAAGTACCTGAGATGATCTTTATGATTGTAATAATGCTCTATGATTTGTTTTTGAGCTGCCATCCGTATCAGTGCTGCTTCTCTCCGTGGTTCGAGCAAGTTCATATTGGTCCTCAATTCATCGTCGTTTTCTCCCTCCATTGTTGTTGAGAACCTTATGGTTGGTTCGCCAATCTCCACAGGTATTAAAGCTTCTGAGCCATAGACAAGTGCGAACGGTGTTTCTCCCGTGGCTATATTTGAAGTTGTTATGTATGCCCATAATACTGCTGGTAACTCATCAGGCCAGTTTCCTTTGGCTTTATCTAGACGCTTCTTTAGATTGTTGATGATGACCTTATTCGTTGACTCAACTTGATCATTAGCCACGGGGTGGTATGGTGTTGAACTGATCGGTTTGATTTGCCACTTTTTGAAGAATTCTGTGATTTGTGAGCCTATGAATTGTGGGCCATTATCGCACACTATCTACTTTTGTATTCCAAAGAAGCATATTATGTTTCGCTATAAGAAGCTTTTAACTTCCTTTTCTCGAACTTGTTTGAACGCTTCTGCCTCTACCTATTTTGTAAAATAGTCGATTAGCATGAACAAAAACTGTACCTGTCCTTTAGCTGTGGGAAGAGGTCCCACTATGCCCATACCCCATTTCATGAAAGGCCATGGGGATATTATTGGATGCAATAATTCCGCTTATCGATGCATGTTATTGGCAAACCTTTGGCACCTATCACATTTAGATACGAAGTTATCGGCTTCTTCTTCCATCTTAGGCCAATAGTATCCAGCTCTGATTAGGGTTTTCACTAAGGATCTCGCCCCTGAGTGATTTCCACTGTGTCCTTCATGGACTTCTTTCATCACAAATTTTGTTTGGTTAGGTCCGAGGCATTTAGCTAGAGGTCCTCCGAACATCTTGCGATAAAGCGAGTTGCGAATAAGGCAGTACCGTGCAGCTTTGCGGCGAAGTGCTTGAGCTGCTTTCCTGTCATCAGGTACGGTGCCATTCTAAAAAAAATTAAGAATTTCGTTTCTCCAATCCCAGGTTAAGTTGTTGAAAGTTACCTCATTCCTGTCCTGGTCGATCATTGAATGAAATAGTTGGACGACAATTGCATTGTCTTTGTTTGTAACTTCCGTGACTGCTGCGAGGTTAGCTAATGCATATGCTTCGGCATTTTCCTCTCTAGGTATTTGCATTACCTTCCATGTTTTTGTCATGCCCCGAAATCCCACCATCGGGCCGTGATGGCGTCTAACGTTGAACCCGCTAGACAATCCAACGTATATAGCTAAACTAGCATAATAGTCTCAACTTTCAGAATAAGCTAAAACAATTCAAAGTTTAATCAGCGGAATAAATACAGTTAAAAGATAACTAAGGACAATCATAATACAATGACACAAAATTTCGCAAAACCATGGAGTCACAAACTCACGAACTGTCTAAGAGTGCTAAATACAAGTCCGAAAGGAAATACATGTCTGCCTTTGAAAAAAAAGGAAAAAAAAACAAGACAGAATCGAAGACAAAGGGATGGAAGAGACGCTAAGGCCCACGAACACCGGCGGGTATACCTTGAAGCCTCTAATAAGCTGGAAGACACTCCCACTAATGATGTCCTCCGGGTCCGGCTGCGTAATCTGCACAACATAAAGAAGTGCAGGTGTAGCATCAGTACAACCGACCCCATGTACTGAGTAAGTGCCTAGCCTAACCTCGGCGAAGTAGTGACGAGGCTAGAACTAGATTACCAAACAAACCTGTGCAGTTCAAATAAATAGATATACATATACACAACGGATAAGAAACATAGGGAGGAAACAATGAATAAAGGAAGGGGGACATGTAGTGGGGAGATAACAGTTTCATATAAGTTAATCTCAATAAGGAAAAGAAACAACAAGCTAGCATATCAATAAGGATAAGAAAATCACAAACTTGCACGACATCACCCTTCGTGCTTTATCACTCTTCCTTACTTAAACAGCAATCACAAACAAGGGCAAGGGAGTAACAGGATAGAATAGAAATCCCGGCAAGGGAACATTAATTAAACAATTAAATCCCGGCAAGGGAACAATACAGTAATCTCAACATCCCAACAAGGGAGACAATATCAAACAATGCACGGCATCACCATTCATGCTTTACTCTCATTCTCACCAAGACAAGTGCACGACATCACCCTTCGTGCTTTACTCTCATTCTTACCAAGACAAGTGCACGTCATCACCCTTGGTGCTTTAACACTCTTCCTCACCCAAACAACAATCACAAACAAGAGCAAGGAAGTGAACAGAACAGAACAGAAATAGGAATCCCGGCAAGGGAACAATAATTCAACAGTTAAATCCCGGCCATGGACAATATCAAAAGCAACAATGACCCGACAAGGGTATATTTTAGTAATTCTTCCTCTTTCTTTCACATTCATTTCCGTGATTTATTCTATCACTTGAGCCAATGCTCCAAGGGATGTAGTATCTTATATTCCTCATTATTCAATCCACAAATTGAGCCAATTCTCCAAAGAATGTAATATCTCATACCTCTTCATTATTCAATTCACAATTTGATCCAATGCTCCAAAGAATGTAATATCTCATATTTCCTCATTATTCAATTCACAATTTGAGCCAATGCTCCAATAGAGTTTACAGGATACAATTCCCTCCACATATTCTTCACAACACATAAAAATTATCAATTAAACATGGAAATTACCACAACACCAGAATATTCACAATATAAGGACTCACAGTCATGCTAGACGCCAATGTATAGATACTCGTCACCATGCCTATACATTGTACTCTACAATTAGCAAGTAGAAAACAAGACTCAACTCCTATTCCCTCAAGCTAAGGTTAGACCGAATACTTACCTCGGGTACAAAGTATAGCAATCAACCCGAAACAACACGTTTGCCACGAGTATCCGACTCCAAATGGCCCAAATCTATTCAAATAAATTTCATACCGTAAATAACATCTCAGGCACTGATTTTACTATCAAACTCAAGGTTACGATGCTAAATTTGGTGAAATGACCAAAATTCCCCCTAGGACAGCTTCTCGGAGTCGGGTAAATTTTACATTTTCAGAACCCTCGTACTCTCACGAGTCTAGCCATATAAAAATCTCTCAAATCGGAGGTCAATCACCCACTCAAATCCCAATTTATGAAAAACCTAAGTTCTACCCAATTTACCAAATTTCACCCATGAAAATCTGTGATTTTAAGTTGAAAACATGTTAAATAATGTTAATGATTGAAAAGAAATGATTAAAAACCGCTTACAACTGATTTGGAAGAGTCTTGTTCTTTGGAAAATCGCCTAAGAGTGTTGAGTTTGAGAAATATGAAATATGAAGTGAAAATCTGGGTTTTGTACAGTGCAGGCTACTGGTTAGCATGGGAATTACGAACAGGGGTTTGCAATTGCAAACACTTCAGAAATTCCCAGCCTTCACATTTGCGAACATATAGGTCGCATTTGCGATCAGGCTTGCCAGGTTAACCTTCGCATTTGCGAACCTACAGGTCGCATTTGTGATTATGCCTGCTCAGGTTAACCTTCATATTTGTGATGAGTAGCTCGCATTTGCGATGCTGGCTTCGCAAATGCGAAGCCTGCAGATCAATCACACCAGCAGCTTCCAAGTTCAAAAATGAAATACGTGGCCTATCCGAAACTCACCCGAGCCCTCGGGGCTCCAAACCAAATATACACACTACCTCAAAAACATCCTATGAACTTATCCGTGCGATCAAATCACCAAAATAACATCATATACATCGAATTAAGCCTCAAAACCCATGATTTCTATCAAGCTTCATAAAACATCAAATTTTCCATTTTAAGTCCGAAACACATCAAACGACCTCCGATTTTAACCAAACTTTACACGAAGTGCTTAAACCATATATAAGACTTGTACCGGGCGCCAGAATAAAAATACGGACCCAATACCATCACTTTCTAATCAAATTTCATTTTCAATTTCCATAGATATTTTTGGAAAACAATTTAACTCAAAAATTCATTTCTCGGGCTTGGGGCCTCGGAATTCGATTCCCGGCATACGCCCAAGTCCCATATTTTTTGATGGACCCTCCGGGACCGTCAAATCACGGATCCGGATCCGTTTACCAAAAATATTGACCAAAGTCAATTTTAACCAATTAATCATTATGGAATTAACTTTTCATCAAGTTTTCACATCAAAGCTTCCCGGCTACACGCTCGGGCTACGCACGCATATCAAGGTGAGATTAACGGAGGCTTTCGGGGCCTCAAAACACAGATTTCTACTAAATTACACAAGATGACCTTTCGGGTCATCACAATTTTGAATTGTCTCACGAGATCTCGTGATTTTTCAAGATACTGTTGCATTCGAGTCTCTCGAGCTATGTAAGTCCCCTGTATCTGATTTACTACCAGTTGGGAGTCGCTATTGATCACAATTTGCTCGATTGAGAGGTCCCTTGCGAGTTCGAGCCCTGCAATAATAGCATCGTACTCTGCTTCATTGTTAGTTATAGGATAACACTTGATATTTTGCCGTGTCTTTTCACCCGTGGGTGATATTAAGACTATGCCTAAACCGACACCTTTTATATTTGAGGAACCATCGGTGAATAGGGCCCATAGGCCCAGATTAGCACCGTTAAAAAGTTGTAACTCTTTTTCTACTTCAGGGACAATGCTATTACTAAAGTCAGCAACAAAATCAGCTAGTATTTGAGACTTAATTGCAGTCCTAGGCTGATAGATTATTTCATGCTCACTTAATTCTATGGCCCACTTGGCTAATCTTCTTGACATTTCCTATTTATGCAGAATATTTTTTAAAGGATATGAAGTCACAACGGTGATTGGGTGGCATTGAAACTATGGTCATAATTCTCTAGATGCCATTATTAAAGCTAAGGCTAACTTTTCCAGATGTGGATATCTAGTCTCAACAGCTAGCAAAGTTTTACTTACATAATAGATAGGTGATTTCTTACCTTTTTATTCTCTTACCAGTACTTCACTTATAGCAATTTCTGAAACACCCAAGTAGATGTACAATCTTTCCCCTTCTTTTGGATTTTGAAAGCAGCGGTGGTTTCGATAAATAAATCTTCAGATTCTTGAGGCCTTGCTGACATTCTTCAGTCCATTCGAACTGATTCTTCTTTTCGAGAACTGAGAAGAATTTAAAAAAAATATTCGGAAGACTTAGAAATAAATATTCCCAAAGCTGCTATTCTCCCTGTTAATCTTTGAACTTCCTTTTTATTTGTTAAAACATCAGGTATTTCTTCTATAGCTTTAATTTGAGCAGGATTTACCTCTATCCTCTGTTCGATACAAGCAAACCCAAAAATTTACCTGATTGCACTCCAAAAGTGCATTTTTCTGGATTTAGCTTCATATTATACCTGCGTAAAATATCAAAAGTAGTAGAGAGACGCTGGGAATGGTCTTCTACTTGTGTTGATTTTACCAACATATCATCAATATAGACTTCCATCGTCTTTCCAAGATGTTCCTGGAATATTATAGTCACTAACCTTTGATAGGTAGCTCCAGCATTTTTTAAGCCAAAAGGAATAACTTTATAACAGTAAATCCCCCTGTTTGTAATGAAGGAAGTTTTTTCCTCATATGAGGGATCCATTTTAATCTGATTATAACCAGAATATGCATCTAAGAAGCTTAATAATTCATGACCCGTTGTGGCATCAATCATTTGATCTATATATGGCAATGGGAATGCATCTTTGGGGCATGCTTTATTTAGGTCAGTATAATCTACGCATACTCTCCATTTTCCATTCTTTTTAGGTACTACCACGGTGTTTTCTAGCCAGTTAAGGTACATTGACTCTCGTATCAAACCAATCTTCAAGAGTTTATGTACCTCTTCGTCGATAACTTGGTTCTTGAATGGTCCTTGCTTTCTTTTCTTCTGCTTAACAGGTACGAAGGATAGATCTTCATTTAGATTATGATTAATCACTTCTGGTGGGATGCCTGCCATATCTGAGTGGGACCATGCAAAGCAGTCTGCGTTAGCCTTTAAATAATCAATTAACTTACCTCTTCGACCGGGGCCCAGCCTCGTACCTATATACACTTTTTGTTCAGGCTTTTTTTCAGACAATGGAACAGCTTTGAGCTCTTCCGTAGTTGTTTTGATGTGCTCGTCTTCATTCATGAATGACGTCCGGTATGGAATCTGCATCCGCGAGATCTAATGCGCCTTCTGTGGTAACTTGATTCACCTTCTCGTAAGTATTTTCTTTCGTACCTATTTCAACAATAATACCTTCCATACCTATTTGCATAGTAATTTCTTCCATGCATGTTTGGGCGGTGTTACCCTCTTGGGAGGTTCCTTTATCTCGTGATTCTTCTACCTCTATTTTCTTGTTGTAGTGTACCACAGAGTTTATATTTCTTGCGGTCTGTTGGTCGCCTCCAATTTGTTGAATCCCCCATTCATAGGGGAATTTAATTATTTGATGCAAGGTGGAGGGTATTGCTTTCATGTCGTGGATCCATGGCCTTCCCACGATTACATTATAAGCTATGTCAGTATTGATGACTTGGAACCTGGTACGTTTGATCACCCCCTCAGTATAAGTGTTAAGCTCAATTTCTCCTTTTGTTATAATCGTAGAGTTATCAAACCCTGATATGGCTCGTGCCCTTGGGATTACTTGATTCCCTAGTAGCATTTCTTCCACGACTCTTAGCAAAATGATATTGACTGAACTGCCTGGATCAATCAACACCCTTTTTATGTTAGTGTCATGAATAAGTTAAAAAATTACCAGAGCATCGTTATGAGGAAGCATTAATCCGCTGATATCTGCATCATCAAAGGTTATATCGTCCTCTTCCATATTTTCACGGACCCATTTTCCATGTGTAATTGTGAACTTTGTGGTTGTTTTGCAGACCACTCCGTTTACTTCCTCACCACCGTGTATCACGTTGACGGTTCGTTATGGAGAAGGAGGCTTTGGGGGCTCCTGCATGTTCCTCATATATGCCTGTTTACCTTTATCACTAAACAATTCTATTAAATAGCCCTGTTTCAATAAATTTTCTTCTTCACCTTGTAAAAATCTACAATCTGCAGTTTTGTGCCCATGATCGTTATGGAATTCACACCAGTGATCTGGGTTCCTTCTATTTGGATTTGATCGCATCTCTTTAGGCCACTTAACCTTGTCTCCCATGTTCCTCAATATTGAGGCAAGTTCAGTAGTACTTACATTAAAGGTATGCTCCCCAATTCGAGTATTACCTCTAGGTCGTTCATCTCGATCTTTTCTGGATCTAGACGAGGATGAGACTACGTCTCTTCCTTTTAGTCTATAGTCTAACCTAGTATTTTTGAACCTGGGACGACTATCACATCCCGAGGGTCCTAAGTAAGGATCGTACCTATTTTTACCTGATCTTCTGTCCGAATCAGGGCGTCTCGATCTGGAATGATCTTTATCTCTTGAACAAGCAATGATATCTTCCTCTATTCTGAGTTTAGTACTATACCTGTTATATACATCGCTCCACGTTGTAGCGGGGAATTCTCTTAGACTTTCTTTAAGTCGTCTTGTGGCTTCTGAACTCTTATCGTTTAGGTTTCTTGCAAATGCCATGGCTGCCCAATTATCAGGCACCTTGGGTAATTGCATACTTTCACGTTGAAACCTGTCTACAAAATCACGGAGTAGTTCTGTGTCTCCTTGTTTTATTTTGAATATGTCTTCCATTCTTTTCTCAACTTTTTATGCACCAGAGTGTGCTTTTATAAATGAATTTGCAAGCTCAGCAAAAGAGTCAATAGAATTTTTAGGGAGAAGAGAATACCATGTTAGGGCTCCTTTGGTAAGTGTTTCCCCAAAATTTTTGACAAGGACTGATCCAATCTCTTGTTTTGTTAAGTCGTTGCCTAACTCCAGTAGTGAAAGCAGTCACATGATCACGTGGGTCAGTTGTTCCATCATATTTGGGAATGTCAGGCATTTTAAACTTCTTGGGTATAGACAAAGGTTTCACACTTGGCTTCCAAGGTTGTTGAGAATACCTATCAACATCAATGCCTTTGATAATAAATGGTACTCCAGGAATTTGTTCGATGCGATCATTCTGCTCCTTCATCTATTTCTGCATGGTTAGCAGTAAGTTTTGTAATTTAGAATTATTGGATATACCTGGTCTCGCTTCGAGAGATTCATTAGGAGTATCTCCTCTTCCTGAGTTTGCCAACCAAGATTGAGGATTTTCCATGGTGATGGTATTATTGGGGGGTGGCGTCGGTGGTGTAGGTAACATTGCCGGTAATCCCCTCACAAATTCTTGCAAAGCTTGGCTCACATACTCTGTAATCATTTGCTTTACATGATCTTGTTCCATCGTTTGATCGTTATCACCATTGTTGTTATTGGATCTTTCTGGGGATTGTTCCCTTGAACCACGTGGGGTTCCTGAAGGCGATGGAACTGGGGTTTCATTCCTTTGCTGGTTGTTGTTGTTGGAGTTCGACATACTTCAGAGGATATCACTTGAAAAGAAAACAAAGATTATCAGATTCCCGGTAACGGAACCAATTTGTTTAACCAAAGAATTATATCCTTTGACTAAAGCTATTTCTAGGATGAACACGGGTTACTGATAATCAAGGAAATAGAGAAAAATAATTAATGGACAATATTGCAGAAATATAGAAAATCAAAGTAGATTATATTCGAGAATCAGATGCCTTTACAAGTTGTATTCCCCTCCCTTATATAGGAGATTCCTTGATATAACGTACAACTCTTGCTATGGTTTCCCATTAATGACTAATTATGACATTAATGAAGCATTACAAAGGATAACGGTAATTGGGGTACGGTTACATAATGTACGAGTAATCAATTGTGGGTTCTTGAATCTACGCGTAGCTTTGTCCAGATTCATTCTAGACGTGTCTCTTCCCTGTTTTGATCAGGTTTAATTTCATGTGGCTGATAAGCTCGAGAGTTTATTGAATCGTGCCTCTTTGTTCCGTACCTCTTCAAAGAATCACATCCAGCTGTCGCGTTCTCCTGTGTCCACATAACTGGTTGAGTTGTCAAAAGCTAGCCTACATCTGAAACTCTTATTTACCAATACATACATGCCTATCGTTTTCATCTTATGCTGTTAAATAAATTGTTGGACCCTAGTGAGTGTCTAATTCGACCTCTCGTCACCACCTCTCTAAGGTTAGGCGGGCGACTTACTGAGTACACGTTGTTTTTGTACTCATGCTACACTTGCTGTGCATTTTATTGCACAGGTACTTCCTAGCAATGTGGAGGATTCGGGGACTTAGGTGAACTACATCATCCAGAGGCGATCCGCAGCTGACAGAGTCTCCCTCATACTGTATTTATTTTCATTTTAAATTCCTTTTCCAACTTGTATTTCGGACAAGCTTTGTAATGATTGTATAAATTCTTAGAAATTGCTCATGTACTTGTGACACCGTGTTTTGGGGTGTGTTGGGATATATTTTCTAAAGTATAGTATTCAAACCATTGTTTTTAAATTAACAGATTTATTTGGTTAATATGTAATAAAGTGAAAGGAAATATTTTTCATAAATGTTGAAACCGGAAATTTATTTCAGTTAATTAATGGTTGGCTTTCCTGAAAATGATGTTTGGCGCCATCACCTTAGGGATTTTGGGTCGTGACAGCATGGTATCAGAGTGCTAGGTTTCCTTAGGTCTCACGAGTCATGAGCAAGTCTAGTAGAGTCTTGCGGATTGGTACGGAGATGTTTGTACTTATCATTGAGAGGCTACACGGCTGTTAGGAGTACTTCCCTTCTTGATTCCTATAGTGTGATTTGATTCCTTTGAGGCTTATGCCTATGTTCATTACTACTCAATCTTACGCATCGCGAAACACTTGTTATGAATCAGGAATTTGAGGAATTGAAATGGTGCTAGGGATGTAAGTCGAGATGTTTCCATGTGTAATTGGTTGGGACTGTTGTTATGGCCCTGCAAAGGAATAATATGTTGTTTCAACTCAGTAGCTGTGTTTCTTAGAGCCTTAAGGCTATGCTCAGGTAGTGCTGATGCTTGCGATCGGTTGTCACGCAATGTCGATATGATGATAGAATGCTTACCCATATGTTGGGGGTGATGAATGGTTTGAGGGGAGGTCTTCTCAGAGTGTGATTTTGAGATTTTGATATTTTTAGTTCCGGCAGAGGAAAGGCATTTGGGTTATGAATGGTCTGGTCGGGGTTGATAAAGTAGTAAGACTTGGTGTCTTCAAATGAGGTGGGATATGCACCTGTGACGTGAAGTTATCGTCATTGATCGAATGGAATGTGTTAAGTTTGTCGGTGTTATGGTTTCTTCGGTTGCGTGGGGTCAAAGTATTGAGAAGAAGTATTGAAGAATGCGGTTGGAAGAGACGATGAGGTGCGGTGGTTCAGTACCGGATAAGTGTTGATGATGAAGGCAGCTAATGAAAGGTGATCTTCGGAGAGATTAAAGTCGTGGCGATCTGCTGGTTTGAGAGCTACAGAGAATGGTCCTGAAGTGAGGCTAGGCGGTGGTTCTGTTTCTAGGAGGCTAGGTGTACGAAGCAGAAGTCGAGCAGCCGCAAAGTAGGGGAGCGGCAACATAGCTTGGAATTTGAAGATATTGTCGCGCATTTAATAGATGCCCATGAGGAGCGGACGAACTAGTAAAGTTGGTAAATGAAGCAGAGCATAGGATGGGGTATTGTAGTCGCAGAGAGTGTGCATTTCAGCGTCGTTGGAAGGTGTCCGCGGGTGATTTCCACATGTGGGTTATCTCCTGTGAATAGGTTAGCGGTGGTATGGTTGGCAAGTCTCTATTGAGAGGTTCTAGTGGCTATTCGGTAGGAGGCAGAATGTGTGAGTGATGCTAGAGAGTTTGAGTATTTAGGGAGTTGTGCTGGCAAGAGTATTTGGAGGAATTGGACGGATTAGTGGAGCAAGATCATGTTATCAAAGGAGAAAGGATCTCGGCAGGGTCTACAGTGGTGCAAGGAGTAGCTTCGGGATAAGTGAGGGAGTCCCACCATCTGCAGTTGGGTTGAAGGATTGTGTAATCATGGGTTTGCGGATTGTCGGCGTGGTGGCAAGTTATTACAGCTAAAGGGAAAGGAGTAAAATGGTGATTGTGCGTGGGATTTGATGAATGTGTGCAAAAGTTGGCCCTGTCGAGCCAGGGTTAGGCTTTAGAAGATTCAGAATTTTGCTTAAGGCATAGGTGAGTTGTTAGGGATAATGACTCAGTCACGTGCTTCAAGGGAAAGGGTGTTCATGTGCTAGAAGACCAGTCAGAGTGGATGACTCTCAATAGCGGTCCTAGTGAGTTCAAAAGTTAAGAATGCAGCATTTAAGGGTTTCAGGCAGCAGTATGATCGAGAATTGAGCTTTTGCAGAGTAAATTCTTAAAAGAGGAAGATGGTTGAAATGTTATATGATATGTTTCAGCGTGCAGTATAGCATTGGAGGGGTGAGAGAAATGAACTCCGGATTGTAGAAAGATTATCAGGAGGGTATGAGACGGGTTGCGGGATTTAAGCAGCATAGTCTCGTGAATCAAGGTTGCTCGGGATGAGTGAGGGTTGAGTTGATACGAGTTAAAGAAAGTTGCTATTATTCCTGAGGCAAATGAAGATGATTAAAAGCAAATAGATTTATTAGTCATGGTTGAAATGGCACATTTACGGCAGTGATCGGTTCCATTGATGTGATTAAGTTATGCATGTGGTTTGTTTCGGTGTGTGCAAGGCTTGTCGGCCGTCGTAATGGATTACATATGGGATCATTTTAGTGCTATGGCCTGTCAGGTATAGGCGGATCCCGGAAGGGTTATAGTGGTATAGACTACTACTTAAGGATTTGCATGTTGGGTGATTGTGGGAATTCACTCGTGTGTTGAGATGGTACTCTTAAATTGAGTTATGTAAAGGTTTATATATGATGAAGTGTTCACCCTATTGATGGTTCAGCAGTTAGGACAAAATTCTTGCGCTACCTCATATTGGCATGTTAGGTATGGTAAGCAGTATGTAACTGGGAGTAAGAATCGAGATTGCGGTTCGGTGTTAATAAGGAAGTCATGAGCTCGGAAGAGCAAGAAAAAAGAGATTCGAAAGTTTAGAGGAAGCTGGTGTTATCTTCAGTGTCACCTGAGATTGATATTCTGTGGAAGAGGCTTTGTACCCTGGTCATGGGTTCTTGAGGTGTCTTGTTGCCTTGTGTGGAAGCTTGTGGAAGAATGACCGCGAAAAGATTGTATAAATGTGACATGTAGTCACTTGATGGATTGAATATTTGGACTGAGTATAAAGAAGTGCAATGTTGTGTATTTGAAAAGTTATGCCTGAGAGGCATTCAGTTCATTTGGTTGTGGATTGTGGGGTGTTTGTCCCGGCTATGATGGTTGTTCTTGCATATTATGAGAGGAAGTGGGTTAATGTGGACCCATGTAAATCTATTAGCCTAGTTTGGTGCGAGCAAGGTAAACTCGATGTTTGTGGATGGATTTAGATATGATTATAGGCTCTATACAAGCCAGGCATGTTCATTTCAGTAGAACTCTTTTCATGGAAATGTATTAGAAAAACAGATGTTGTTCCATCTTCGTCAAATTCGTGTGATCTTATGATTGTGCCGTGTGAGTTGTGAAACGGCTTGATAATTTTTTATGAGTTGAGATCTCCGCGTAGTGATGATGTTATATAAGCAGGATAGCTCTTGAGATCCAGAGTGTACATATATATCCCACCTCAGTCGTGCTTGGGCTTTTGCACTTATCAGTCTCCCCATGATGGTATTATGCACCTAGCGTGCTTGTGACCGATATTCGGTAACGTGTAATGGTGAGCGATTCAGCTCTGTGTATATTTTCTTATGTGAGTTTTATGATGGGATCGGGTGGCACGCCGCCACGAGTATGTTATTTGGATCAGGTTGCACGCCGCAACAGTGTGATGATGAGAAGGGTTAATAGATATTTATTTTTCTTATATTTTACTTCCTATTTTATGAAAAAAGTTCATATTAGTTGCGTGAGTTGAATAGTCCCTTCCTGAGTCATTTCTTATTTATCATGTTCAAATTATGGCATATTGGCGCAACGTGGTATCATGTGAGGTTGTTGGTCATGTTTGGGGTGACTTGTTGTCTGGGCAGTTCATACTGGGTGAGACGGGATTATCGGATCAGGGATCAGTGCGATAAGGTTATGTGAAGTGTATATTAAAGAACAAATACCATTATTCAGGTTCATAATTAAGTGATGATTCTAGTCAAGATGAGGTATTCAAGGATTTGTTAACTTTGCAGTTGGGCATGAATTTCTGCACATTTCCTCCGTTGTGGTGGTATCGTCAGCATTATAGCAGGATGTCTGTATGTTTGTTATGAGGTGCATCAGGAGCACAAGATTTGTGAAATTTGGGCTGTTAAGGTTCAGGGAGTGTCCTTGTGGTCAGATGATGAGTTATGCGGTGCATGGTGCTGATTCAGCAAAGGTATGCAGTCATGATTTGGTATATCGTGTGGTAGTTGATACAGTGTTTATATGTTGGACGTAGGCCTGGCAGAAAATTTCAAGCATTGGAACTAGGTTCTTAGCTTATTATATGGATAAAAGAAGAATATTTAGATTTGATTAAGCTAATGTACTCAACTGGGTGGTGGTAGCACGGGAAGATGCTCGAGGTTTCAAACAGTGATTTCAGATAACTCCAGAGCACTTCTTAGCAAGTTCGAGGACGAACGTCGGTTTAAGTAGGGGAGAATGTAATGACCCGACCGGTTGTTTTGAGCTCTAGTGTGTCGTTCCATGGTTTGAGGCCGTGAGCCGCTTCGTTTCAAGTATTATGACCTGAGGGCGTGGTCGGAATTGAATTTCAAGAAGTTTAGAGTTGGATTGGAAAGAAAATTCTCATTTCAGAAGCCTTAGGTTGGAGAAATGGACTAAGATTGGAATTTTGAATAAATGACCTCAGAGTCAGGATTTGAGGGTTCCTGTAGGTTCGTATGATGATTTCGGACTTGGACGTATGTACGGATCGGGTTTTGGATAACCCGGGAGCGTTTCGATGCATATTGTGGAAGTCAGCATTTTGAAGAAATTTCCTAAGTTTGTCTTGAAGCGCATTTCAGTGATGTTGATGTCCGTTTAGGATTCCAAGTCAGGGAATAGCTTTGTATGGTTATTCTGGAGTTGGGAGCGCGATCGAAAGTGAATTCGGATGTCCGGAGGTCATTTTGAAGTCATTTGGCTAAAGATAGAAATTTGAACGTTTTTGAGAAATCCGACCGGAAGTAGAAGTTTTGATATCGAGGTCGGAATGCGATTCTAGAAGTTGGAGCAGGTCTGTAATGTCGAATATGACTTGTGCGCAAAATTTGGGGTCAATCGGACGTGATTTGATAGGTTTCGGTATCGGATGCAGAAGTTGGAAATTTCTAAGTTCATAAAGTTGGGATTTGGGTGCGATTCGTGGTTTCGATGTTGTTTGATGTGATTTGAGACCTCGAGCAACTATGAATTATGTTTTGGAACAGGTTGGTATAATTGGACGGGGTCCCGTGGGCCTCGGGTGGATTCCAGGTGGTTAACAGATCAAGTTTGGGAGTTTGAAGAAGGCTGAGGTTGCTGTCATCTGGTGTGACCGCACCTGCGAGGATTTGGCTGCAGGTGCGGCTATGGCACCTCAGGTGCGAAGGATGGATGTTCTAGTTGGGAGCGAAGGTGCGATGGCATTTCTGCACCTGTGAAGACGCAGATGTGGACAGAGGGCGCAGGTGCGATTTTGGGCTAGATTTGAGGCAGCCGCAGGTGCGGGAGATTGGTCGCACCTGCGGGAGCACATATGTGGAGGTAGGAGCGCAAGTGCGGAATCGAGGTTGGGAAGAATGTTTTTAAACCGTGAATTGTTGGCCACTTCTTCTTTGGCTTAGGCGATCTTGGAAGGCTTCAAAGGGAGGATTTCGTCATGCAATGTCAAGGTAAGTAACTCCTGCATGCTTCTAAGTTAAATACAAGATTACATGTATGGATTAGGCATGGAAATTGATTGGAAATTTGGAGAATCTTAAAGAAACCTAGAAAATGGAAATTTGGATTTTTAGCCACGAATTGAGCATGAATATTTGAGTAAATTGTATATTTGAGTTAGTAAGGCTATGGGTAGAATCTATCTTCGAGAAATTTCGGATTCCGGGTACGTGGGCCCGAGGCCATTTTGCTCATTTCACTAAGCGGGGTTGGGAAATTATATAATTTGGAATTGTTGCAGTATTGGAGTATATTTTCATTGGGTTGTCATTGTTTGGATAATTTTGGGGCGTTGTGCATCCGTTTTGAGTCATCGGAAGGGCTTGGAGGCCGGTTATGGAATCTCAGAGCGAGGTAAGTCTCCTTTCTAACTTTGTGAGGGGGAATTGTCCCCCTAGGTGAACTAACTAAGTATGTGTTACTATCTGCGGGGGCTACATACGCACGAGGTGACGGGAGTCCGTGCGTAGCTACTATTATGCCATGTCCGGGTAGCCTAGGACCCACTAGCATGCCATACATGTTGTACATGTGATCTTGTCTGTAATATTAGACTGCTAATATAATTGATGTTGTAATTGAATGACTAAAGAAGATTAGAGTTTATTTTATTAAGCATCTAAAAAGAGAACTGATTTACTTCGGGGGCAATTGTATTTCCGGATAAGGTTGTATTATTAAACATTATAAGAAAAAAAACTTGGCAAGTGAATTTTAAAAAAGGATTAAAATACTATTTTGTGGTTTTTAAAGGAGAAATCGGTCATTTACTTGAGTATTTGTGTTCCCGACGTATTCGGGGTGGATTGTTGATTGTGCATGTCTGCATGTGACCGCTTCGCAATTTACATACCGCGAGCGGAGTGTTATTTCCCCCACTCTCATGGGAGCGAGCCGACGCCACGGAGAGATTGAAAGAAATATTATGGTTCGGGTCGTTCGACCCTCGGCAGTGCACAGAGATGATTATTATGATGGCTCAGGCTGGTTATCCTTATCCCGTATGCGCATTCTAAATTGTTAAATATTTTTTTCATGATTTTTGAAGTGATATGATATTTGGGGGAAAATAAAGAAGGAATTGTGGATTTATGATATTTGGGGGAAAACAAAGAGGAAATTGTTTATTTAAGATATTTGGGAAAATAATAAGAAAGTGGTAACTGTTTGTTTGCTTCCACTATTTACTTGGATTTCAGTGCCTTATATATATGCTGCTTTACTACCTTTACATGCCTATCGTGTTTATCTTATGTTGTTAAATAAATCGTTGGACCCTAGTGAGTGCCTAATTCGACCTCTCGTCATTACCTCTATGAGATTAGGCGGGTGACTTGTAGAGTACACGTTGTTTTTGTACTCATGCTACACTTGCTGTGCATTTTATTGCAAAGGCACTTCCTAGCAATGTGGAGGATTCAGGGACTTAGCCAAGCTGTATCATTTTGAGGCGAACCACAGCTGACAGAGTCTCCCTCGTACTGTATTTATTTTCATTTTAAATTCCTTGTCCAACTTGTATTTCGGACAAGCTTTGTAATGATTGTAAATTCTTAGAAATTGCTGATGTACTTGTGACACCGGGTTCTGGGGTTTGTTGGGATATATTTGCTAAAGTGTAGTATTCAAACCATTATTTTTAAATTAACAGATTTTATTTGGTTAATATGTAATAAAGTGAAAGGAAATATTTTTCATAAATGTTAAAACCGAAAATTTATTTCAATTAATTAATCGTTGGCTTGCCTGACAATGATGTCCGGCGCCATCACGACCTTAGGGATTTTGGGTCGTGACACAGTGCATTTGCACCCAGCCCCCAGGTACCCCTCCTATGTTATGCGTTCGTAACCTACATGGTGCGTTCGCACAGTGTCCCAAACATACCCTCCGCGTTCGCATCCAATGTGGTGCGTTCGCACAGCTCATTTTCCACCCCGACCCCCAGACCTCTATAACCTTGTGCGTTCGCACCCCCTTGGGTGCGTTCTCATAGGGTAAAATACCTGGACACCAGAAAATGCATTAAAACACACGATTTTTCACCACTTTTGCACTCCGACACCTACCCGGAACACACCGGAGCCCTCGGGGCACAAAACCAAATAAACACACAACCTCATAAGCATCCTACGGACTTATTCAAATAATTAAACCACCAAAATTTCATCATAAACATCGAATTAAACCTCAAAATCTATAGAAATTCTCAAAAACTTCATAAACTTCCAATTTTCTATTTTTGATCCGAATTACGCCAAACTAAGTCCGTTTCTCACCAAATTTCACAGATAACACATATAAGACATATTTAACTTGTTCCGGTTTCTGGAACCATAATACGAGACTGGTTTCACAGGTTTCACATCAAATCTCATTTTCAAAAACCTTTATATTTTTCAGAAATCAATTTTCTTCAAAAATTCATTTCTCGGACTTGGCACCTCGGAATTCAATTCTAGGCATACGCCATAGTCCCATACTTTCCTACGGACCATCTGGGACCGTCAAATCACGAGTCCGGGTCCGGGTCCGTTTACCAATAATGTTGACCAAAGTCAACTTTATTCAAATTTTAACACAAAAATATTATTTTTATCAATTTTCACATAACGGCTCCCCGGACATACTCCCGAGATGTGCACACAAATCGAGGTGAGATATAAGGAGGTTTTCACGGCCTTAGAACACAGATTTAGCTAAATTTACACGGGATGACCTTTTGGATCATCACAATCTCCACTTCTAAAACAACCGTTCGTCCTCGAACGGACATAGAAAGGCACCTGAATCGGGGAAAAGATAGGGTTATCGGCTCCACATATCGGACTTGGACTCCCAGGTAGATGCCTTAATAGGCTGACCTCTCAATTGAACACGAACCAAAGGATAACTCTTCAATCTCAACTAACGAACCTGCCGAGCTAATATGGCTACCGGCTCCTCCTCAGAAGTCAAATTATTGTCCAACTGGACACCGCTGAAGTCAAGTACATGAGACGGATCGTCAATATACCTCCGAAGCATAGATACATGAAACACCGGGTGTACAGCTGATAGACTAGGTTGAAAAGCAAGTCTGTAGGCCACCTCTCCCACCTTGTCCAGAATCTCAAATGGACCAATGAACCTAGGGCTCAACTTGCCCCTCTTTCCGAACCTCATCATGCCCTTCATGGGCGACACCCGAAGAAACACTCGGTCTCCAATCATAGATGTCAAATCATGAACTCTGCGATCTGCATAACTCTTCTGCCTTGACTAAGCTGTAGTCTATCCTGAATAATCTTCATTTTATGCAAGGCATCCTGGACTAACTCTGAACCCAACAATCTAGCCTCTCCCGGCTCGAACCACCCAACTGGTGGCCGACACCGCCTACCATACAATGCCTCATACAGAGCCATCTGAATGCTTGACTGATAGTTGTTGTTGTAGGCAAACTCAGCTAAAGGCAAGAACCGGTCCCATGAACCTCCAAAATCAATGACACAAGCTCGCAACATATCCTCCAAAATCTGAATAGTACGCTCGTACTGTCCGTCTGCCTGAGGATGAAATGATGTGCTCAAATCAACCTGTGTGCTCAACTCACGCTGAAATACTCTCCAGAAATGGGAGGTAAACTGACTACCTCGGTCAGAACTAATAGACACGGGCACACCATGCAAACGAACAATCTCCCTGATGTAGATTTTTGCCAACTTCTCTGAAGAATACGAAACTGATACAGGAATGAAGTGTGCTGACTTGGTCAGCCTATCCACAATGACCCACACCGCATCAAACATCCTCTGAGTCCATGGGAGTCCAACTACAAAATCCATGCTGATACGCTCCCACTTCCACTCGGGAAGCTCAATCTGTTGCATCAAACCACCGGGTCTTTGGTGCTCGTACTTAACCTGCTGACAGTTCAAGCACCGAGCTACATATGCTACAATATCCTTCTTCATCCTCTGCCACCAATAATGCTGCTGCAAGTCCTGGTACATCTTTGCGGCGCCCGGATGAGTGGAATACCGAAACCTATGGGCCTCCTGCAATATCAACTCCCGAATGCCATCAACATCAGGTACACAAATCCGACCCTACATCCTCAAGAATCCTCATCATCAACTGTGACCTGCTTGGCACCTCCGTGCCAGACCGTATCTCTAAGAACACATAAATCACGATCATCATGCTGCCTTGCCCGGATATGATCATATAATGACGAACGGGCCACGATATTGGCCAAAACACTGCTAGTCTCAGAAACCTCCAATCTCATGAACCGGTTGGCCAAAGCCTGAACATCTAAAGCAAGCGGTCGCTCTCCGGCTAATAAATAAGCAAGACTACCCATATTGGTTGACTTCCAGCTCAAGGCATCGGCCACCATATTGGCCTTCCCCAGATGATATAAGATGGTAATTTCATAATCCTTCAACAGCTCTAACCATCTCCTCTGCCTCATGTTCAATTCTTTCTGCTTGAACAGATACTGCAAACTCTTATGATCCATGAATACCTCACATGGCACCCCATACAGATAGTGCCTCCAAATCTTCAATGCATGAACAATAGCTGCTAACTCTAAATCATGAACTGGATAGTTCTTCTCATGAACCTTCAACTGACGAGAAGCATAGGCTATAACCTTATCACCCTGCATCAACACTGCACCAAGTCCCACCCGTGAAGCATCACAATACACGGTATATGGCCCTGAACCTGTGGGCAAGACTAACATCGGCGCCGTGGTCAAGGCTGTCTTGAGCTTCTGAAAGCTCGCCTCACACTCATCTGACCACCTAAACAGGGAACCCTTCGGAGTCAATCTGGTCATCAGGACTGCAATGGATGAAAATCCCTCCACAAACCGGCGATAATAGCCTGCTAAACCCAAGAAACTCCGAATCTATATAGCTGAAGTGGGCCTAGGCCAATCTCTGACTGCTAAAATCTTCTTGGGATCCACCTAAATACCCTCTGATGATACCACATGGCCTAGAAATGCAACCGAACTCAACTAGAACTCACACTTGGAAAATTTGGCATACAACTGTCTATCCTTCAGAGTCTGGAGGACGACTCGAAGGTGCTGCTCCTGCTCCTCTTGGGTACGGGAGTAAATCAAAATTTCATCAATGAAAACAATCACAAATGAGTCCAAATAGAGCCAGAACACCCGGTTCATCAACTCCATAAAAGCAGCGGGGGCATTTGTCAACCCAAAAGACATCACCAAGAACTCATAATGTCCATACCAGGTGCGAAAGGCTGTCTTAGGGACATCAGACGCCCTAATCCTCAGCTGATGGTAACCAGATCTCAAGTCAATTTTGGAAAACACTATAGCACCCTGAAGTTGGTCGAATAAATCATCGATCCTCGGCAAAGGATACTTATTCTAAATAGTAACCTTGTTCAACTGCCGGTAGTCAATACACATCCTCATTGAGCCATCTTTCTTCTTAACAAACAACACTGGGCACCCCACGGAGAAACACTAGGCCTAATAAAGCCTTTATCTAACAAATCCTTCAACTGATCCTTCAACTCTGGCGGGACCATACGATACGGCGGAATAGAAATGGGTTGAGTGCCCGGAGCCAACTCAATGCAAAAGTCAATATCCTTGTCGGGTGGCATACCCGGCAGGTCAGCAGGGAATACCTCTGGAAACTCACGAACCACTGTCACAGACTCCATAGAAGGAACCTCAGCACTAGAATCACGAACATAGGCCAAATAGGCCAAGCAACCCTTCTTGATCATACGTCGATCCTTCATATATGAAATAACTCTATCGGAAGAATGACTAAGAATCCCTCTCCACTCCAAATGAGGTACTCCTGGCAAGGCCAAGGTCACTGTCTTGGCATGACAGTCCAGAATAGCATGGCAGGGAGATAACCAATCCATCCCCAAAATAACATCAAAGTCAACCATATCAAGAAGCAAAAGATCTACGTGAGTCTCCAGACCACCAATAACCACTAAGCATGAATGGTAGACTCGATCTACCACAATAGAATCACCCACCGGGGTAGACACATATACAGAAGTACTCAGGGAATCATGGGGCATGCTCAGATAAGGGGAAAAATATAAAGACACGTAGGAGAATGTAGAACCCGAATCAAATAAAACCGAAGCACCTCTACTGCAAACTAAAATCATACCTGTAATAACTGCATCAAAGGCCTTAGCCTCAGGCCTGGCAGGAATAGCATAGCACCGGGGCGGAGCCCCTCCAACCTGAACATCTCTGGATCGACCTGCTTCGAGCTGACCTCTACCTCTCGTGGCATGTCCTCCACTTCTATGGGTCTGACCTCCACCTCTGGCACCTCGACCTCCACTCCTAGCTGGCTGAGGGGTGGGGGTTCACCTTGTGCGATGATCATAGCACGGGGACCCGGATACTGAGAACCACTACAAGCTCGGAGGCAATACCTAGAAATGTGCCCTGGATCACCACAAGAGTAACAAGCCCTATGCTTCTAAGGCTGCTGGCCCTGAATCTGTCCCTGTCGACCAGAATAACCACCCTGGAAGCTCTGAAGTGGCGGTGCACTGATAGGAGCTGATGGTGCACTGCGGGATACCTGAAGTGCCGACTGGAATGGCCTAGGAGGATGACCTCTGCCAAAGGAATCTCTGCCTCCAGATGAGGCACCACTGAATCGACCAGAATGGCGAGGTCTCTTGTCAGACCCCTGACCACTGCCCTGCAATAAGACCATCTCAATACGCCTGACCACATTGGCCGCCTCCTGGAATGAAATATCATAACCTATCTCTCTGTCCATCTGGAGTCTAATAGGCTGAGCTAGACCCTCAATAAACCTCCTCACCCTCTCACGATCAGTGGGGAGTATCATGATAGCATGTCGGGCCAAAGTAATTAACCCGATCTCATACTGTGTAACAGTCATAGAAGACCCTCTCTCTGAGTAACTGGTAGAAACTTCTCCAAGAATAACTCGGAGAACTGAGCCCAAGTCAAAGGCGAAGACCTAGTTGGTCTGGTCAAACACTAGTCCCTCCACCAAGTCTTGGCGGTACCAGAAAGACGGAATGTAGCAAAATCAACTCCATTGAACTCCACGATGCTCATGTTCCGAAGAACTTCGTAGCAACTGTCCAAGAAATCCTGGGGATCCTCTGATGGTGCACCAGGAAATGTAGTAGAAAATAGCTTGGTGAACCGGTCCAATCTCCACAAAGCATCGGCAGACATAGCTGCCCCCTCAACTGTCTGTGCCACAAAACCCGGCTGAGCTGCTCCAGCTGCCTGAGGTGTTGGAGTCTGTAACTTAGGAGCTAGTTGCTCTAGTGTGCGGGTAGTAGGAGTCTGGGTCCCTCCCCCAGCCTGAGAGACGGTTGGTGTAGTAGGAAGGAGACTGGCCTGAGCCACGCTCTCCATAAGACCCACTAAACGGACCAGAGCGTCCTGAAGAACCGGGGTGGCAATGAACCCCTCTGGGACCTGGGCTGATCCGACTGGAACTGCCTGAGCAGGAATCTCACAACCAAAGTCTACCTGTGGGTCCTCTACTGGTGCTGCTGCTATGGGCTGAGCCCTGGATCTGCCTCGGCCCCTTGTAGGAGATGCAACAGGAGGATCGGGCTGTTGATCGGTAGATAAGGAAGCACGCGTTCTCGCCATCTTCTAGAGAATAGAATAAAAAATCAGTTAGCATTTAGAATTCAAACCGCACGACAGAGAAGAAGAAATGTGAAGTAGTTCCTAACCTTGCAGTCTCTGGGGGATAAGTACAGACGTCTCTGTACCGATCCCTCAGACTCTACAAGTTTGTCCGTGAATTGTGAGACCTAAGCAACCTAGTGCTCTGATACCAACTTGTCACGACCTGAAATACCACCTTCAGGCCGTGATGGCGTCTAACGTTTAACCCGCTAGACAAGCCAATGTTACTGGTTATTCTACTTTATTCCTTTGTTATTTAGCATTTTAAAAAAATACACGAACAAATAGAAATAAGAATGCAGAAGATAAGAAATTCAACAACTTAAAAAATACATTTTACGAAATTTCCTTAAACATACCCCCAGAACTGGTGTCACAATTTCACGGACAGTCTAAGATTTACTAAAAACATGTGTCTGAAATAAACAAGTGTAGTTGTCTAGAAATACAAGATAAGACAAAAGGAAAGAAATAAATGGTGACGCCAAGGCCTGCGGATGCCTGCAGGACTACCTCGGTGTCGCCGTGGGCTGAAGGATACCCCCTCGCTCAATGTCCACTGGGTCCGGCTCCGTAATCTGCACAACATAAAGAAGTGCATGTGTAGTATCAGTACAACCGACCCCATGTACTGAGTAAGTGCTGAGCCTAACCTCGGCAAAGTATTGACGAGGCTAGGACACGATAAATAATAAACACCTGTGCAATTCAATAATATATAATAGAAATAATGGCAGGAAGTAAACAGTTAAGTACAAATACGGGGAAAACATGTTGAGGTACAAAGGGAAAACACTTGTTGAGTAACAGAACATGAAAACCGTCTAGTATCAAAATAACAGCAGAGAACAAACAAGTGCACGACATCCCCCTTCGTGTTTTACTTTCATTCTCACCAAAACAAGTACACGACATCACCCGTCATGCTTTACTCTCATTCTCACCAAAACAAGTGAACGGCATCACCCTTCGTGCTTTTACCTCACAATAACATTGCACGACTTATCCTTCGTGCATTATCTCTCATATCATGGCACGACATCACCCTTCATGCTTTTAAAATCACAATATCGGCACGACATTAACCTTCGTGCTCTTAAATATAAAATCATGGCACGACATCACCCTTCGTACTTTACACTCTTCCTCACCCAAACAATAACCAGAACACAATTTGGCAAGGAAGAACCACAATATCGACCATAATTTTACAACATCCCGGCAAGGGAACAATAACAGAAATATCACCGTCCCGGCAAGGGACACAACTATAACCAATCTCACTGAACGTACAACATAACCAAATAATCCTCAACTGAATAACTAATAAATAGTGATCATAACCTAGTATTCCAACAACTGAATAATCTCCAAAATGAAATCTACTTCATAACACAGTGGATATCGAAGAAAAACACATATACTATAAGATATGACTCACGGGCATGCTTGACAACAAGGTATAGGTACTTGTCACCTTACCTATACATTGAACATGATAATAACACGTAGCACATATGACTCAACACCTATTCCCTCAAGCTAAGATTAGGCCAAACATTTACCTCGGCTCCAAGAATGCAAATCAAGCCTCTACCACTGCTTTTCCTCTCGAATCCGACTCCGAAACAATCGTATCTATACATAATCGGCTCAATAATATCAATAATTATTAAACAACTCAATTCTAAAGCCTAATTATAGATTTTCCAACATTCTTCCAAAATTTCCAAAATTCGACCTTGAGCCCACTTGGTCGAAACACGAGGTTCGGACAAAAACCCGATCACCCATTCACCATCGAGCCCGAATATACGATTTATTTTGAAATCCTACCCCAAAATGAGGTCAAATTCCCAAAAATTGGAAAAGCCCTAACTCTACCCAAAAACTCAATTTTCTACCTTTAAATCTATGATTTTAGGCCTAGAATCTAATAAATGTTGATGAAAATGGAAGAAAAGAAGTTAAGATCACTTACCTATGAAGCTATGGTGGAAGAACTCTTCAAATATCGCCTATGGGGTGTGGGGAAGAAGGAGTTTGAGAAAATATGGGGTGAGTCCCGTATGGATTCTGTTTTTTGGGTATTAAAATGACTGGACAGATTTAAAGTAGTGCGTTCGCAGCAGGAGGCTTGCATTCGCACAGGCTTGGATTTATTGAACAGTACGTTCGCGCTTATGGGGCCGCGTTCGCACAGGGTATTTGCACCCAGCCCCCAGGTACCCCTCCTATGTTGTGCGTTCGCAACCTACATGGTGCGTTCGCACAGTGTCCCAAACATACCCTCCGCGTTCACATCCAATGTGGTGCGTTCGCAAAGCTCATTTTCCATCCTGACCCTCAGACCTCTATAACCCTGTGCATTCGCACCCTCTTGGGTGCGTTCGCATAGGGTAAAATACCTGGACACTAGAAAATGCATTAAAACACCAGATTTTTTATCACTTTTGCACTCCGACACCTACCCGTAACTCACTCGAGCCACCGGAGCTCAAAATCAAATACACACACAACCTCATAAACATCCTACAGACTTATTTGAATAATTAAACCACCAAAATAGCATCATAAGCATCGAATTAAACCTCAAAATCTATAGAAATTCTCAAAAACTTCATAAACTTCCAATTTTCCATTTTTGATCCGAATTACGTCAAACTAAGTCCGTTTCTCACCAAATTTCACAGATAACACATATAAAACATATTAAATCTGTTCCGGACTCAGAAACCATAATACGGGCCCGATTTCACAGGTTTCACATCAAAACTCATTTTCAAAAACCTTTATATTTTCAGAAAATAATTTTCTTCAAAAATTCATTTCTCGGAATTGGCACCTTGGAATTCGATTCCGGGCATACGCCCAAGTCCCATATTTTCCTACGGACCCTCCGAGACCGTCAAATCACGAGTCCGGGTCCGTTTACCAAAAATATTGACCAAAGTCAACTTTATTCAAATTTCAACACAAAAATATCATTTTTATCAATTTTTTATATAACGGCTCCCCGGCCATACGCCAGGGCTGCGCACGTAAATCGAGGTGAGATGTAAGGAGATTTTCATGGGCTCGGAACACAAATTTAGCTAAAATTACACGGGATGATCTTTTGGGTCTTCACAGTTACATACAAATATCATCTATGAAATTGCATGCTTAGTTCTAACCGATAACAATTTTTGCCTAAAGTTTTCTCATAATAACTGACATTATCCAAAAATAAATTATTATTGTATAGCGATTAAAAGTTTGAAAGCCGAATTCATATCATATGGTGTTCTATTTTCCACAAAGCTGCACAAAAAATATAATGAACTTCTTATTAACAACCGAATACTCAAAACACCTTTACATAGCTTTTTGTTTTTTTTTCTAAAAAGTTATAGCATTATTTTCGTTAAAAACGAAGATTTATAGATATTAATAAAGAATATAGCAACTTGCTAACTCTACATATTGTGTAATCTATTTTTTATGAGTTAGAAAATTATATTGTGCACCTAAAATATACAACTGAAATGAATAAAAAATATTATCAATCTTATTAAAAGGCTAAGACAAGTCTTTCAAGTTTCAATTATACGATTTAAAAAAACAAACGCATAATAATACCTTGAAGATCTATAAGAAAACATGAGAGACCATATTCTAGTATTTCTTTCAGCAAAGTTGCTATCACGCGTCTATGTATTATGAAAGAAATGAGAGCAGAGGAAATTAAAATTAATCTTCTCTATTAGAGATATACTAAAATTAATATTATCCTTGATAGTGTTAACTCTGTTTATACATAAATTTATGTAAAGCTTATTGTTAATAGCTGAAATTCGTGATAGACATATGAATTTTTCTAACACTAATAGGATTTTATTTGCAACTAAAATCCGGAGATAGTATTTAATAACAACTATATTTCTTACAAAGAAAAGAATAAAAGGAAATAATTTAATTTTTATTTCTTTTCACGTTAGAATTTTTGTTAATTTATAATGCTAGCTTCACCTTATAGTGTTAAACAAATACTTAACTAAGTTGCCAACAAAACTATAGGAATAGGAGTCCTGATATGGATGGAAAATAATTGGAAGCCTCTTTTGCTTTTTTTTCTTTTTCTTTATGTTGATTTAAATTATCAAAATTTTATACATATAATTCAAAGTGCATGGAATGTTCATAATTGACTCAAAATACAAAAAATAATGTAATATTTTCTCTAGATTTACAGCACGTGAAATATGAGTTTAACGTTTAATAGGAGACTTGGTTCAATTGCGTTAAAAAATAACCATGAATAATAATAACAGTGATATAATCGGTTATAATTCCATTATACAACATAAGAACTCCTAAACCTACAGTACCATACGTGAAAACGGCAATTTCCTCGTTTTCCTTTAAAGAATGTTCATGATCAACTAAGAAAAGAATTTATATAAGGTTAAATCAAAATTACTTTTACAGTTTCAAATACTATGAGCTCCAGAAAATACTTGATAAATAAAACTTAAGATAGTTTACGAAATCTTATTGCAATTGAGAATAATAATTTACAACCCTTCTTTATATAGTAATAGAACTGATAAGTTTCAATAAGAAAAAACAGTAAATATTTTTGTGGCCTCACTCTTTGTAACCTAGAATTTTATAACGAACAAAGAATACTACTAAGCGTAAAAAGAGTTCAACTAAATTTACAAACTTTATTTATTAGTTATTCTTTTACAAGCAGAAAATTAAATAAGGAAGGATTTAATATACCAATTAGTTGATTTTAAAATCTTAAATGTTCGGATACTAATTAAATGATTATTCCTAAAAATTAGAAAAATAGTTAAATGACTATTTTATCTAGTGTAAAATTTATTTTTAAGAGTAAAAAAGGCGAACGACATTTCGCTAAGGGCCTTCGTGCTTTTAATATAGATATAGATATAGAATAGTATTTCATACAGGTTATTGTAAGTTGACCCGCCTTAACCTTGTCACTACCTTGTCTAGGTTAGGCTCGGTACTTACATAGTACATGGGATCTGTTCTACTCATACTACACTCTATACTTCTTGTGCAAATATCGGAGTTGGTCCCAACTGCACTTAGTGAGGTTTGCTCGGATCTAGCTATCGGTGGTCCCAGCTGTGCTGAGTGAGGTTCGTGACACCAGATCTTGGATTGTATTTGGATTTTATCATTTATTAGTTTATCACTTTATTTCAGACTATTCAATTTTATTGTTGTCACTAAATTTAATTTTTTTTTTTAAATGGTTAATAGATATAGCTAATGTTGGTTTGCCTAGCAGGTGAATTGTTATGAGCAATCACAATTTCGAGAGTGGAAATTCCAGATCATGACAAAACCAAAATTTACTCATGGAATTTTGTAAAAATCAAAAGTATACAGATAAAAGAAGCTACAACAATATAATTTTTATTTATAGCACATCCAAAAGACTCAAAAGTTACTAGCAATCCAAAATTAAGATAACAAGTTAAACTCATAAACTAGTTGTGGTTGAGAATGTTTCTTCAACGAATTTATCTTAATTTCAACTGATTTCACTTTCAAATCATAAAGTATCATCTCCACTCTTTCAAAGAATACAAACTAGTTATGGTAAAATGAAAATTAAGATAGGAATTAAGTAGCATCTCCACTCTCAGCGCAAGCCAGATTGAATAGGGCTTTAGGGAGATTAGGGTTTCAAATATATATATATATATATATATATATATATATATATATATATATATATATATATATATATATATCGGGTTAATTGTTCATCCGATTAGAAAATTGAGTAATTCGCCCTCGATAACTAAGCATGCAATCACAACAATTAGAACAGGTAGCAGATAAGTACAAGACATAGAAGAAACTCAACAATTAAGTTGTAACAAGACAATAAGTAAGGCAATAACTTCAACTAAGGCATATAAGTTCAAATAACGGGCAAGAAGTACAGTTAGGTGCTAGCAACATCGGATAAAGCATGTAAGAGTAGACTAACAACGAGATACTATATGTTATGACAATTCAATCAAAGGCATGGAAAGGCACTAGACAATCTAAACCAGTCAAATACCACATATAGACCGGGTACCCACTCGTCACCTTGTGTACACGGCTTTCACATAACAAGATAGCACAATTAACTCAATTCCTCGGGGTAGTTTCCCCCACACAAAGCTAGGTAAGACACTTACCTCAATTCGGCCAAATCAATACTCAAATTAGCTTTTCCTTTACAAATTCACCTCCGCTCGGCTCAATCTAGCCAAAGACGACTTAAATACATCAAACAATGCAAGAGAAAATAACTCCAATTAATAAAGCTATAGTCTTTATACAATTTGCAAAAAGTCAACCTCCGGGCCCGCACCTTGGAACCCGATAAAATTTATAAAACCCGAACATGCATTTCGATATGAGTTCAACCATACTAAAATTATCAAGTTCTGATACCAATTAGTCTTTCAAATCATCATTTTTCATTTTTGAAAGATTTTACAATTTTTCCAAAATTTTCCGTTAGATTCTCATAAATTTGATGTTAAATCTAATGTATATTTATAAAATATAATTGAAAATTGATTACGGCTACTTACTCAATGATTGTAGATGAAATTCCTCTCTCAAAATCGCCCACTCTCCGACATAGGGTTCAAAATATGACAAAATGAAGCTAAAACTTGGAATGCCCAGCATTTAGTAGGCTACAGATGTCGCATTAGCGACACGGGATTCGCAAATGTGACCTCCGCAAATGCGGACAAAACATCGCAAATGCGACCCCTGAGAAACTAGGCCTTCATCACAAATGCGACACCGAGTTTGCAAATGCGAAACTCGTCAAGATTCGCAAAAGCGATACTTTCATCACAAATGCGATCCAGTCCCCAGCAACCCAGGTTCACAAATGCGATAGTCGCATTTGCGACCAAAACATTGCAAATGCAATGAAACCAAAACAACACTCAAAATTCTTAACAAAAACACTCCGAAGCTAATCCAAAAATCACCCGAGACCCCGAGGATCCAAACGGAACACCCACACAAGTCTGAAGACATAACACGAACTCGCTCGCGTGATCGGAACACCAAAATAACCTATAGAATCATGAATTGGACGCCAAAACACATGAAAATCGCAATGAACTTCTAGAATCGCAACCGAGCGTCCGAACCATATCAAATCAACTCCAAATGATACCAAATTTCGCAGGCCAATTCCAAATGACAAAACGGAGCTATTCTAAGTTTTGAAACCACAATTCAGACCTGATATCCTTAAAGTCAAACAATGGTCAAAAGGAAAACTATAAACATTTAAATTGCCAACTTCCGCCAAATGATACCGAAACCTTTTAGAAACATCCAAATAAAATTCCGGGCATACGCTCAAGTCCAAAATCACCGTCCCGACCTACCGGAACCATCGAAACTCCGATCCGAGGTCAAATACTCAAATGTCAAAACTTGGTCAATTCCTTCAACTTCGAGCTTCTCAAATGAGAGTCACTCCTAAAAATCCTTTTCGAACCTCTCAAAAACTTGAACTGATGATTCATACAATTCATGATACGTTGTGTGAAGCTACTCGTGACTTTAAACTACCGAGCAGGACACAATTGCTCAAAACGACCAGTCAGGTCGTTACACTTGGTCGTAGTGGTGCTTGAGGTGCATCAGCTCGGATAATTTCACATGGAGACTCGAAGTAGATCACCTTGCGTCCAATAACCTTGAATTCCCCTTTTATTTCCCACTTTTATTGTTTCTCTCTTTCGAACAGTTGTATTTATTTCAGACTTTGTTTGTAGACTTTTGATTGCTCGTGTACTCGTGACTCTGGATTATTGGGAGAAGATAATATCACGTGGTTTATATTAATATTGTGTTAGTCTCGTTCTTAGTTCTTGTTGAATATCATTATTGTGATTTTATCTGTGAAAATTTGTTGTTTAATTATTTCATGTCGGCTTGCCTAGCAATTGGATGTTAGGCGCCATCACGACCTTGAGTGTCACGCCCCGAAATCTAACCATCGGGCCGTGATGGCGTCTAACGTTGAACCCGCTAGACAAGCCAACGTATATAGCTAAACTAGCATAATAATCTCAAATTTTCAGAATAAGCTAGAACAATTCGAAATTTAATCAGNTGTCACGCCCCGAAATCCCACCATCGGGCCGTGATGGCGTCTAACGTTGAACCCGCTAGACAAGCCAACGTATATAGCTAAACTAGCATAATAATCTCAAATTTTCAGAATAAGCTAGAACAATTCGAAATTTAATCAGCGGAATAAATACAGTCCCGAGCTAAGTAAGGGCAATCATAATACAACGACGCAAAATTTCCCAAAACCTGGAGTCACAAACTCACGAACTGTCTAAGAGTGCTAAATACAAGTCTGAAAGGAAATACATGTCTGCCTTTGAAGCTAAGGGAAAAACAAGACAGAATCGAAGACAAAGGGATGGAAGAGACGCCAAGGCCCACGAACGCCAGTGGGTATACCTTGAAGCCTCTATGATGAGCTGGAAGACACTTTCACTAATGATGTCCTCCGGGTCCGGCTGCGTAATCTGCACAACATAAAGAAGTGCAGGTGTAGCATCAGTACAACCGACCCCATGTACTGAGTAAGTGCCTAGCCTAACCTCGGCGAAGTAGTGACGAGGCTAGAACCAGACTACCAAATAAACATGTGCAGTTCAAATAAATAAATATACATATGTGCAACAGATAAGAAATATAGGGGGAAAACAACAAATAAAGGAAGGGGAACATGCTGTGGGGAGATAACAGTTTCATATAAGAAATCTCGATAAGGAAAAGAACAACAAAGCCAGCATATCAATAAGGACAAGAAATCACCAACTTGCACGGCATCACCCTTCGTGCTGTTACTCTCGTCCTCACTATGCAATGTATAATGAAATCAATGTAAATCATGGCACGGAATCAACCTTCGTGCTTTTACTCTCTTTCCTCACTATGCGATGTATAATGAAATCAATGTAAATCATGGCACGACATCACCCTTCGTGATTTTACTCTCTTCCCTCACTGTATATTCAATGAATATGGTACGGAATGGTACATCGTACGGCACGGCATCACCCTTCGTGCTTTACACTCTTTCCTCACAATGTCAAACAATGCACCGCATCACCCTTCGTGCTTTAACACTCTTCCTCACCCCAAACGGCAATCACAAACAAGGGCAAGGAAGTAAACAGAATAGAAATAGAAATCCCGGCAAGGGAACAACAACAAAAATCTCAACATCCCAGCAAGGGAGACAATATCAAACAATGCACGACATCATCCTTCGTTCTTTACTCTCATTCTCACCAAGACAAGTGCACGACATCCCCATTCGTGCTTTAACACTCTTCCTCACCCAAACAACAATCACAACCAAGGGCAAGGAAGTAAACAGAATAGATATAGGAATTCTGGCAAGGGAACAATAATTAAACAATTAAACCGGCAAGGGTAACATCAATTAAACAATTAAATTCCGGCAAGGGAACATCAACTACAAAACTAAATCCCGGCAAGGGTATATTTCAATAACTCTTTCTCTTTCTTTCACTTTCATTTCCATGATTTATTCTATCACTTGAGCCAATTCTCAAAAGGATGCAATATCTCATATTTCTTCATTATTTGTTTCACAATTTGAGCCAATTCTCCAAAGGATGCAATATCTCATATTTCTTCATTATTCGTTTCACAATTTGAGCCAATGCTCCAAGGACGTAATATCTCATATTTATTCATTATTCATTACAATTTGAGCCAATGCTCCGATAGAGTTTACAGAATACGACTTCCTTTACATATTCTTCACAACATATAGAAATCATCAATTAAGCATGGAAATTACTACAAAATCAGAATATTCACAATATAAGGACTCGCGGTCAAGCTAAACACTAATGTATAGATACTCGTCACCATGACTATACATCGTATTTGACAATTAGCAAGTAGAAAATTTTACTCAACTCTTATTCCCTCAAGCTAAGGTTAGACCGAACACTTACCACGGGTCCAAAGTATAGCAATCAACCCTCTAACACTGCCTTTCCTTTAGAATTCGACTCTGGAATGGTATTATCTAGGCATAATCAACTCAAGTATATCAATAAGGATTCAAAGATTCAATTACATGGCCTAATTATCCATTTCCTAGCATTCTTTTAAATTTATCAAAATTTGACCCCGGGCCCGCTCGCACGGATTCTCGAAACTCTCGAAGGAAACACTCACCCAAGGCCTAAGGATCATAAATATACGATTTTTACTTGATTTCACGGCCAATTCACAGAAAATTCTAAGGTGATTACAAGTTCTAGGTTACTTCCCAATTTCTTGAATTTTTGCACTAATTTGTGTAGTTAATTAGGCTAAGATACATGCATGAAACAAATTTATGGGTGGAAATTACTTACCTCACAAGACCTGGTCGAAAGCTCTTAAAAATGGTGGAATTCGCCTAAGGAAGAAGGTGAAAAATGAGAGAAATGGGTTTAAAACCCGTACTTAAACTCACTGCCTGAACAGTGATCGCACTTGCGATGCCTGGGATTGCACCTGGGGTCTCGCATTTGTGAGAAAAACCTCGCACCTACAGAATTAGGCTTGGGGTCTGGAATCGCACCTGTGGAATTGGGCTACTGGTAATCGCACATGCGATGCCTGGGACCGCACTTGCGGTCTCGCACCTGCGATGCTGGGCAACCGCACCTGCGGTCACACCAGAGCAGGTGCACTAGCAGCTAAGTTTGTTGGTTTTTAGCCTCGTTAGGTGCCCGAAAGGCACCTGGGCCCACCCGATTCCTATTCCAAATATACCAACGAGTCCCAAATCATAATATGGACTTGCTTGAGCCTTTGGAACACTCAAAACAAGGCTAAAACTAGAAATCACACCCCCAAACCTCAAGAACCAAACTTACGAATTTTATGTTTTCTAACTTCGCTAACAATATGCCGAACTGACCTATACATCTCGGAATGATACCAAATTTCACAGATTACTCACACAACCTCCTACGAATTTGCTCGTGCGATCAAATCGCCAAAACAATATCATACACATCGAATTAGGCCTCACAATCCATAAATCCTATAAAATTTCATAAAACATCAAGTTTTCCATTTTTAAGTTCGAAACACATCAAACGAAATGCGATTTCAACCAAACTTTACAGAAAGTGCTTAAACCATATATAAGACATTTACCGAGCAACGGAACCAAAATACGGGCCCGATACCATTACTTTCTAATCAGATTTCATTTTCAATTTCCTTAAATATTTTCAAAAAAAACAATTTTACTCAAAAATTCATTTCTCGGGCTTGGGACCTCGGAATTCGATTCCGGGCATAAGCCCAAGTTCCATATTTTCCTACGGACCCTCCGGGATCGTAAAATCACGGGTCCGAGTCTGTTTACCCAAAATGTTGACCGAAGTCAAATTTATTCATTTTAATATCAAATCTTAGCACAAAATTTCATATTTAAGTGTCCGACTACGCGCCCAGACTGCACACGCAAATCGAAGAAACTACGAATGAGGTTTTCCAGGCCTCGAAAGTACGGAATGGGTAATAAAATAGGCGATGACCCTTTGTGTCGTCACACTGAGGCTCTTAAAAATAGTGGAATTCGCCTAAGGAAGAAGGTGAAAAATGAGAGAAATGGGTTTAAAACCCGTACTTAAACTCACTGCCCGAATAGTGATCGCACTTGCGATGGCTGGGATTGCACCTGGGGTTTCGCATTTGCGAGAAAAACCTCGCACCTGCGGAATTAGGCTGGGGGTCTGGGATCGCACCTGTGGAATTAGGATACTGGTAATCGCACATGCGATGCCTGGGACCGCACTTGCGGTCTCGCACCTGTGATGCTGGGCAAACGCACCTGCGGTCACACCAGAGCAGGTGCACCAGCAGCTGAGTTTGCTGGTTTTTAGCCTCTTTAGGTGCCCGGAAGGCACCTGAGCCCACCCGAGCCCTAATCCAAATATACCAACGAGTCCCAAATCATAATATGGACTCTCTCAAGCCTTCAGAACATTCAAAACAAGGCTAAAACTCGAAATGACACCCCCAAACCTCAAGAACAAAACTTAGGAATTTTAAGTTTTCTAACTTCGCTAACAACGTGCCGAACTAACTTATACATCTCGAAACGATACCAAATTTCACAGATTACTCACACAACCTCCTACGAACTTTCCCGTGCGATCAAATCACCAAAACAATATCATACACATCGAATTAGGCCTCACAATCCATGAATCCTATCAAATTTCATAAAACATCAAGTTTTCCATTTTTAAGTACGAAACATATCAAACGAAATCCGATTTCAACCAAACTTTACACAAAGTGCTTAAACCATATATAAGACATGTACCGGGTGCCAGAACAAAAATACGGTCCCGATACCATTACTTTCTAATCAGATTTCGTTTTCAATTTCATTAAATATTTTAAAAAAAAAAATATTTTTACTCAAAAATTCATTTCTCGGGCTTGGGACCTCCGAATTCGATTCCGGGCATAAGTCCAAGTTCCATATTTTCCTACGGACCCTCCGGGATCGTCAAATCACGGGTCCGAGTCCGTTTACCCAAAATGTTGACCGAAGTCAAATTTATTCATTTTAATATCAAATCTTAGCACATAATTCATATTTAAGTGTCCAGCTACGCGCCCAGACTGCACACGCAAATTGAGGAAACTACGAATGAGGTTTTCAAGGCCTCGAAAGTACGGAATGGGTAATAAAATAGGCGATCACCCTTTGTGTCGTCACACTGAGGCTCTTAAAAATGGTGGAATTCGCCTAAGGAAGAAGGTGAAAAATGAGAGAAATGGGTTTAAACCCCGTACTTAAACTCTTTGCCCGAATAGTGATCGCACTTGCGATGGCTGGGATTGCACCTGGGGTCTCGTATTTACGAGAAAAACCTCGCACCTGCGGAATAAAGCTAGGGGTCTGGGATCGCACCTGTGGAATTAGGCTACTGGTAATCGCACATGCGATGCCTGGGACCGCACTTGCGGTCTCGCACCTGTGATGCTGGGCAAACGCACCTGCGGTCACACCAGAGCAGGTGCACCAGCAGCTGAGTTTGCTGGTTTTTAGCCTCTTTAGGTGCCCGGAAGGCACCTGGGCCCACCCGAGCCCTAATCCAAATGTACCAACGAGTCCTAAATCATAATATGGACTCACTCGAGCCTTCAGAACATTCAAAACAAGGCTAAAACTCGACATGACACCCCCAAACCTCAAGAACAAAACTTAGGAATTTTAAGTTTTGTAACTTCGCTAACAACGTGTCGAACTAACTTATACATCTCGAAACGATACCAAATTTCACAGATTACTCACACAACCTCCTACGAACTTTCCCGTGCGATCAAATCACCAAAACAATATCACACACATCGAATTAGGCCTCACAATCCATGAATCCTATGAAATTTCATAAAACATCAAGTTTTCCATTTTTAAGTACGAAACACATCAAACGAAATCCGATTTCAACCAAACTTTACACAAAGTGCTTAAACCATATATAAGACCTGTACCGGGTGCCGGAACAAAAATACGGGCCCGATACCATTACTTTCTAATCAGATTTCATTTTCAATTTCATTAAATATTTTCAAAAAAAACATTTTTACTCAAAAATTTATTTCTCGGGCTTGGGACCTCAGAATTAGATTCCGGGCATAAGCCCAAGTTCCATATTTTCCTACGGACCCTCCGGGATCGTCAAATCACGGGTCTGAGTCCGTTTACCCAAAATGTTGACCGAAGTCAAATTTATTCATTTTAATATCAAATCTTAGCACAGAATTTCATATTTAAGTGTCCGGCTACGCGCCCGGACTGCACACGCAAATCGAGGAAACTACGAATGAGGTTTTCAAGGCCTCAAAAGTACGGAATGGGTAATAAAATAGGCGATCACCCTTTGTGTCGTCACACTGAGGCTCTTAAAAATGGTGGAATTCGCCTAAGGAAGAAGGTGAAAAATGAGAGAAATGGGTTTAAACCCCGTACTTAAACTCACTGCCCGAACAGTGATCGCACTTGCGATGGTTGGGATTGCACCTGGGGTCTCGCATTTACGAGAAAAACTCGCACCTGCGGAATTAGGCTGGGGGTCTGGGATCGCACCTGTGGAATTAGGCTACTGGTAATCGCACATGCGATGCCTGGGACCGCACTTGCGGTCTCGCACCTGTGATGCTGGGCAAACGCACCTGCGGTCACACCAGAGCAGGTGCACCAACAACTGAGTTTGCTGGTTTTTAGACTCTTTAGGTGCCCGGAAGGCACCTGGGCCAACCCGAGCCCTAATCCAAATATACCAACGAGTGCCAAATCATAGTATGGACTCACTCGAGCCTTCAGAACATTCAAAACAAGGCTAAAACTCTAAATGACACCCCCAAACCTCAAGAACAAAACTTAGGAATTTTCAGTTTTCTAACTTCGCTAACAACGTGCCGAACTAACTTATACATCTCGAAACGATACCAAATTTCACAGATTACTCACACAACCTCCTACGAACTTTCTCGTGCGATCAAATCACCAAAACAATATCACACACATCGAATTAGGCCTCACAATCCATGAATCCTATCAAATTTCATAAAACATCAAGTTTTCCATTTTTAAGTACGAAACACATCAAATGAAATCCGATTTCAACCAAACTTTACACAAAGTGCTTAAACCATATATAAGACCTGTACCGGGTGCCGGAAGAAAAATACGGGCCCGATACCATTACTTTCTAACCATATTTCATTTTCAATTTCATTAAATATTTTCAAAAATTCATTTCTCGGGCTTGGGACCTCGGAATTCGATTCCGGGCATAAGCCCAAGTTCCATATTTTCCTACGGACCCTCCGGGATCGTCAAATCACGGGTCCGAATCCGTTTACCCAAAATGTTGACCGAAGTCAAATTTATTCATATTAATATCAAATCTTAGCACAGAATTTCATATTTAAGTGTCCGGCTACGCGCCCGGACTGCACACGCAAATCGATGAAACTACGAATGAGGTTTTCAAGGACTCGAAAGTACGGAATGGGTAATAAAATAGGCGATGACCCTTTGTGTCGTCACATTCTCCACCTCTAAAACAACAGTTCGTCGTCGAACGGGCAGAAGAAGGAAGTACCTAAGTCGAAAAATAAATGAAGGTAACGGCTCTGCATATCGGACTCGGACTCCCAGGTCGATGCCTCAGGAGGCTGACCTCTCCACTAAACACGAACAGAAGGGAAACTCTTGGATCTCAACTAACGAATCTCCCGGTCCAAAATAGCTACCAGCTCCTCCTCATAAGATAAGCCCTTGTCCAACTAGACAGTGCTGAAATCTAATGCTGAAATCTAACACGTGGGCTGGATCGCCGTGATACCTCCGAAGCATGGACACATGAAAATCTGGATGTGCGGCTGATAAGCTAGGTGGAAATGCAAGTCTATAAGCCACCTCTCCCACTCGATCAAGAATCTCAAACGGACCAATGAATCTAGGGCTAAGCTTGCCCTTATTCCCAAATCTCATCACGCCCTTCATAGGCGACTCTCGAAGCAACACTCGCTTACAAACCACGAAAGCCACATCTCGAACCTTACGATTTGCATAACTCTTCTGCCTAGACTGAGCTGTACGAAGCCTATCCTGAATGATCCTGACCTTGTCCAAGGCCTCCTGAACAAAATTTGTACCCAACAATCGAGCCTCTCCCGACTCAAACCATCCAACTAGAGATCGACACCACCTACCATATAAAGCCTCATAAGGAGCCATCTGGATACTAGATTGGTAGTTGTTGTTGTAGGAAAACTCTGCTAAAGGCAAGAACGGATGCCATGACCCTCCAAAGTCAATAACACAAGCTCGGAGCATATCCTCCAATATCTGAATTGTCCGCTCGGACTGCCCATCCGTCTGAGGATGAAATGTTATGCTCAACTCCACCTGGGTGCCTAACTCTCGTTAAACTGCTCCCCAGAAATGCGAGGTAAACTGTGTGCCCCGATCCGAAATGATAGATACCGGCTCACCATGAAGGCGAACAATCTCCCAGATATAGATCTCAGCTAACCTCTCGGATGAATAAAAGACTGCCACAGGAATGAAATGCGATAACTTGGTCAGCGTATCAACAATTACCCAAACTGCATCGAACTTCTTCCGGGTCAACGGGAGTCCAGTAACGAAGTCCATAGTGATCCTCTCCCACTTCCACTCGGGAAGATCAATCCTCTGAGATAAACCACCAGGCCTCTGATGCTCATACTTAACTTGTTGAAAATTCAAACATCGTGCCACATATGCCAAAATATCCTTCTTCATTCTACGCCACCAGTAATGTTTCCGCAAATCCTGATACATCTTCGCGGCGCCCAGGTGAATAGAGTACCGGGAACTATGGGCTTATTCTAAAATCAACTCTCGAATCCCATCAACATTGGGCACACAAGATCGCCCCTGTAATCTCAAAACACCATCATCATCTTAGGTCACCTGCTTGGCACCTCCGCAATGCACCGTGTACCTAAGGCACACAAATGGGGGTCATCAAACTGCCGATCAAGGATACGCTCCAATAATGAAGAACAAGCGACTGTACAAGCAAACACTCGACTAGGCTCAGAAATATCCAACCTCACAAATCGATTGGCCAAAGCCTGAACATCCAAATCAAGCGGCCTCTGACTGACTGGAATAAAAGCAAGACCGCCCATACTAGCTGACTTCCTACTCAAAGCATCGGCCACCACATTGGCCTTCCCCGGGTGATATAAGATGGTAATATCATAATCCTTCAACAACTCCAACCATCTTCTCTGCCTCAAATTCAACTTTTTTTTCTTGAACAAGTACTCAAGACTCTTATGATCAGTGAACACCTCACACGCCACGTCATACAGGTAGTGCCTCTAAATCTTCAATGCGTGGACGATGGCTGCCAACTCCAAATCATACACTGGATAGTTCTTCTCATGAATTTTCAACTGCCTCGAAGCATAAGCAATGACCTTACCATCCTGCATCAATACTGCACCAAGCCCAATACGGGAAGCATCACAATAGACTGTATAAGGCCCTGAACCGATGGGCAAAACCAATACTGGTGCCGTAGTCAGAGCTTTCTTGAGCCTCTGAAAGCTCACCTCACACTCGTCCGAACATCTGAATTGGGCACCCTTCTGGGTCAACCTGGTCATTAGGGCTGCAATGGATGAGAACCCCTCCATGAACCGACGATAATAGTCTTGTAATCCCAAGAAACTACGGATCTCTGTAGCTGATGCTGGTCTAGGCCAGTTCTTGACTGCCTCAATATTCTTCGAGTCAAACCGAATACCCTCTGCTGATATGACATGACCCATGAAAATAACTGAACTCAACCAGAACTCACACTTCGAAAACTTTGCATAAAGCTAACTATCCTTCAGAGTCTGAAGAACCACTCTGAAATGCTTCTCGTGCTCCTCCTGACTGCGGGAGTATATCAATATATCATCAATGAATACTATCACGAACGAGTCCAAATAAGGCCTGAACACTTGGTTCATCAAGTCCATAAAAGCTGCTGGGGCATTTTTCAACCTAAACGACATGACTAAGAACTCGTAATGCCCATACCGATTGCAGAAAGCTGTCTTAGGGACATCAAATGCCCTAATCCTCAACTGATGGTAGCCAGATCTCAAGTCTATCTTCAAAAATACCCTGGCACCCTGAAACTGATCGAACAAATCATCGATCCTCAGCAGTGGATACTTATTCTTGATTGTAACCTTGTTCAGCTGCCGGTAATCAATGCACATCCTCATCGAACCATCCTTTTTCTTCATAAACAACACTGGAGCAACCCAAGGGGAAACACTAGGTCTAATGAAACCCTTCCCAAGAAAATCCTGCAACTCTTCCTTCAACTCTTTCAAATATGGCGGGGCTATGCGATACGTCGGAATAGAAGTGGGCTGGGTGCCCGGAGCGAGATCAATGCAGAAATCAATGTCCCTATCAGGTGGCATCCCCGGTAGGTCTGAAGGGAAAACTTCAGGAAACTCATGAACCACGGGCACCAAATCAATTGAGGGAACCTCAACACTGGAATCGTGCCCATAAGCCAAATAAGCCAAACACCCCTTCTCGACCATGCGTTGAGCCTTCACGTACAAAATAACATTGCGGGTAGAATGACCAGGAGTTCTTTTCCACCCCAAACGGGGAAAATCTTGCAAGGCTAAGGTCACCGTCTTGGCATGACAATCCAAGATGGCATGATATGGGGACAACCAGTCCATCCCCAATATAACATCAAAGTCGACCATACCCAAAAGCAATAAATCAACACGGGTCTCAAGACCCCCAATCACCACCACACAAGAACGATGGACACGATAGACCATAATAGAATCACCCATTGGTGTAGATACATAAACAGGAATACTCAGTGGATCACTAGGCATGACCAGGTATGGTGTAAAATAAGAGGACACATACGAATACATAGACCCTGGGTGAAACAGCATGGAAGCATCCCTATCACAAACCTGAATAGTAGCTGTAATAACTGCATCTGAAGACTCAGCCTCTGGCCTGGCTGGAAGAGCATAACATTGGGGCTGGTCCCTACCACCCTGAACCACATCTTTGGGACGGTCGGCTATTGGCTGGACTCCACCTTTAGCGGCCTGAGCTCCGCCTCTAGAACCTCTACCTCCACCTCTAGCACCTCTACCCCTACCTCTAGCAGGCTGGGCAGGCTGTGGAACACCTGGTGCCTGTACCATAGCACGAGAACCCTGGTGTTGAGAACTACCTGATGCTCGAGGGCAGAACCTGGCAAGGTGACCCGGATCACCACAAGTATAACATGACCTCGGCTGCTGAGGGAACTGAATCAGACCATGTCGACCTGAATGACCACCCCGGAAAATTTGATGTGGTGGTGCACTGATGGGAGCTGGTGGCGCACTGTAAGGCTGCTGATCGGAATAGTGTGTCTGATAACCACGACCACCTGAAGTACCATGGGAAACCTGGAGAGCTGACTGAAAAGGTTTGGGAGGATGACCTCTGCCTGAAGAATCCCTGCCCCCGATGAGGTTCCACTGAAACGGCCGAAATGACGGGGCATCTTGTCATCCCCCTGACCACCACCCTGTGACAGAATCATCTCAAACCTCTTAGCCACATTGGCCGCATCCTGGAACGATATGTCTGTACCGGACTCTCTAGCCATCTGAAGTCGGATAGGCGGGACCAATCCCTCGATAAATCTCTGAAACCTCTCCTGATCAGTGGGAAGTATCATAAGATCATGTCGGGCTAGAGCGATGAATCTGGTCTCGTACTGAGTGACTGACATAGATCCCTACTGGAGACGCTTAAACTGCCTCTGAGGTCCTCTCTCTGAGGAATGGGAAGGAACTTCCCCAGAAATACCTCTGAGAACTGAGACCAAGTCAAAGATGTAGATCCAGCAGGTCAGGCTTGGCAATAATCTCTCCACCAACTCTTGGCTGCGCCCGATAACCGAAAAGTAGCGAAGTCAACCCCGTTTGACTCCACTATGCCCATGTTCCAAAGAACCTCGTGGCAGCTGTCCAAATAATCCTGGGGGTCCTCTGATGGTGAACCAGTGTAAGTAGCAGTAAATAACTTGGTGAAACTGTCCAGTCTCCACAGAGCATCTGCTGACATAGGTGCTTCCTCTGCTACCGGTGCTGCACTACCCGGCTGAGCTACTCCGGCTAGCTGAGGTGCCGCAGTCTGTAACTGCGGAGCTAGCTGATCTGGCACGCGGGCGGCAGGAGTCTGGGCACCTCCCCCCGCCTGAGAGACTGCCGGTGCTGTAGGAAGAAGACCCGCCTGTGCTACACTCTCCATGAGTCCGACTAGATGGACAAGGGCGTCCTGAAGCACTGGGGTAGCTATGAACCCCTCTGGGACCTGAGCTCGTCCAACTGGGACTGCCGGAACTGGGATCTCCTCGTCAGACTCAACCTGAGGGTCCTCAACTGGGGCTGCTGCTCTAGGCTGAGCCCGACCCCGACCTTGGCCTCTAGCACGACCTCGTCCTTGACCCCGAGTAAGAGCTGTAGCAGGAGTGTCAGTCTGTTGGGAGGAACCAAGGGAAGCACGCGTCCTCGCCATCTGCGAGAGAATAGAATAGAAACTCAATCAGTACTCAGAATTATAGCGCACGGCAGACAAGAGAAGAAATATGGAGTCATTCTAACTTTGCAGCCTCTGGGGAATAAATACAGACGTCTCCGTACCGATCCCTCAGACTCTACCAAGTTGTCCGTGAGTTGTGTGACCTAAGTAACCTGGTGCTCTGATACCAACTTGTCACACCCCGAAATCCCACCATCGGGCCGTGATGGCGTCTAACGTTGAACCCGCTAGACAAGCCAACGTATATAGCTAAACTAGCATAATAATCTTAATTTTTCAGAATAAGCTAGAACAATTCGGAATTTAATCAGTAGAATAAATACAGTCCCGAGCTAAGTAAGGACAATCATAATACAACGACACAAAATTTCCCAAAACCTGGAGTCACAAACTCACGAACTGTCTAAGAGTGCTAAATACAAGTCTGAAAGTAAATACATGTCTGCCTTTGAAGCTAAAGGAATAAAAAGACAGAATTGAAGACAAAGGTATGGAAGAGACGCCAAGGCCCACAAACGCCAGCGGGTATAGCTTCAAGCCTCTATGATGAGCTGGAAGACACTCCCACTAATGATGACCTCCGGCTCCGGCTGCATAATCTGCACAATATAAAGAAGTGCAAGTGTAGGATCAGTACAACCGACCCAATGTAATGAGTAAGTGCCTAGCCTAACCTCGGCGAAGTAGTGACGAGGCTAGAACCAGAGTACCAAATAAACCTGTGCAGTTCAAATAAATAAATATACATATGTGCAACAGATAAGAAATATAGGGGGAAAACAACAAATAAAGGAAGGGGAACGTGCTATGGGGAGATAACAGTTTCATATAAGAAATCTCGATAAGGAAAAGAACAACAAAGTCAGCATATCAATAAGGACAAGAAATCACAAATTTGCACGGCATCACCCTTTGTGATTTTACTCTCGTCCTCACCATGCAATGTATAATGAAATCAATGTAAATCATGGCACGGCATCACCCTTCGTGCTTTTACTCTCTTTCCTCACTATGCAATGTATAATGAAATCAATGTAAATCATGGCACGATATCACCCTTCGTGCTTTTACTCTCTTCCCTCACTGTATAATCAATGAATATGGTACGGAATGGTATATCGTACGTCACGACATCACCCTTCGTGCTTTTACTCTCTTCCCTCACTGTATAATCAATGAATATGGTACGGAATGGTATATCGTACGTCACGACATCACCCTTCGTGCTTTACACTCTTTTCTCACAATGTAAAACATTGCATGGGATCACCCTTCGTACTTTAACACTCTTCCTCACCCAAACGGCAATCACAAAAAAGAGCAAGGAAGTAAACAAAATAAAAATAGAAATCTCGGTAAGGGAACAACAACAGAAATCTCAACATCCCAGCAAGGGAGACAATATCAAACAATGCATGACATCACCCTTCGTGCTTTACTCTCATTCTCACCAAGACAAGTGCACGGCATCGCCCTACGTGCTTTAACACTCTTCCTCACCCAAACAACAATCACAACCAAGGGCAAGTAAGTAAACAGAATAGATATAGGAATTCCAACAAGGGAACAATAATTAAACAATTAAATCCCGGAAAGGGTAACATCAATTAAACAATTAAATCTCGGCAAGGGAACATCAACAACACAATTAAATCCCGGCAAGGGTATATTTCAATAACTCTTTCTCTTTCTTTCACTTTCATTTCCATGATTTATTCTATCACTTCATCCAATGCTCCAAAGGATGCAATATCTCATATTTCTTCATTATTCGTTTCACAATTTGAGTCAATGCTCCAAAGGATGCAATATCTCATATTTCTCCATTATTCGTTTCACAATTTGAGCCAATGCTCCAAGGACGTAATATCTCATATTTCTTCATTATTCATTACAATTTGAGCCAATCCTCTGACGGAGTTTACAGAATACGATTCCCTTCACATATTCTTCACAACATATAGAAATCATCAATTAAGCATGGAAATTACCACAAAATCAGAATATTCACAATATAAGGACTCACGGTCATGCTAGACACCAATGTATAGATACTCATCACCATGCCTATACATCGTATTTGACAATTATCAAGTACCAAATTATACTCAACTCCTATTCCCTCAAGCTAAGGTTAGACCGAACACTTACCTCAGGTCCAAAGTATAGCAATAAACCCTCTAACACTGCCTTTCCTTTAGAATTCGACTCCGGAATGGTATTATCTAGGCATAATCAACTGAAGTATATCAATAAGGATTCAAAGATTCAATTACATGGCCTAATTATCCATTTCCTAGCATTCTTTCAAATTTATCAAAATTCGACCTCGGGCTCGCTCGCTCAGATTCTCGAATCTTCGAAGGAAACACTCACCCAAGGCCTAAGGATCATAAATATACGATTTTTACTTGATTTCATGTCCAATTCACAGAAAATTCTAAGGTGATTACAAGTTCTAGGTTACTACCCAATTTCTTAAATTTGTGCACTAATTTATGTAGTTAATTAGGCTAAGATACATGTATGAAACAAATTTATGGGTGGAAATTACTTACCTCACAAGACCTGGTTGAAAGCTCTTAAAAATGGTGGAATTCGCCTAAGGAAGAAGGTGAAAAATGAAAGAAATGGGTTTAAAACCCGTACTTAAACTCACTGCCTGAACAGTGATCGCACCTACGATGGCTGGGACAACACCTGCGAAATTGGGATGGGAGGTCTGGGATTGCACCTGCGAAAGGGGAGACTGCACCTGCGAGAAATGCGACGCACCTGCGATGACTGGCTAGGCCACTGGTGATCGCACCTGCGATGCCTGGGACCGCACTTGCGGTTTCGCACCTAGAATGCTGGGCAACCGCACCTGCGGTCACACCAGAGCAGGTGCACCAACAGCTTAGTTTGTTTGGTTTTTAGCCTCATTAGGTTCTCGGAAGGCACCTGGGCCCACCCGAGCCCTATTCCAAATATACCAACGAGTCCCAAATCATAATACGGACTCGCTTGAGCCTTCGGAACACTCAAAACAAGGATAAAACTAGAAATCACACCCCCAAACCTCAAGAACCAAACTTACGAAATTTAAGTTTTCTAACTTCGCTAACAACATGCCGAACTGACCTATACATCTCGGAACGATACCAAATTTCACAGATTACTCACACAACCTCCCACGAACTTGCCTGTGCGATCAAATCGCCAAAACAATATCATACACATCGAATTAGGCCTCACAATCCATAAATCCTATCAAATTTCATAAAACATCAAGTGTTCCATTTTTAAGTTCGAAACACATCAAACGAAATGCGATTTCAACCAAACTTTATAGAAAATGCTTAAACCATATATAAGACATTTACCGAGCACCGGAACCAAAATACGGGCCCGATACCATTACTTTCTAATCAGATTTCATTTTTAATTTCCTTAAATATTTTCAAAAAAAAAACAATTTTACTCAAAAATTCATTTCTCGGGCTTGGGACCTCGGAATTCGATTCCGGGCATAAGCCCAAGTTCCATATTTTCCTACGGACCCTCCGAGATCGTCAAATCATGGGTCCGAGTCCGTTTACCCAAAATATTGACCGAAGTCAATTTATTCATTTTAATATCAAATCTTAGTATTTTTCACAGAATTTCATATTTAAGTGTCCGGCTACGCGCCCGGACTGCACACACAAATCGAGGAAACTACGAATGAGGTTTTCAAGGCCTTGAAAGTACGGAATGGGTAATAAAATAGGCGGTGACCCTTTGTGTCGTCACACTGAGGTTGAGACTTTGGGTCATGACAAAATATTTAATAGAAATGGGCCAAATGTCATTTTAATCCTAACATTTTCTATTAATGTCAATTATTACAACATACAATGAGCAAAAGTTAGTTTTAGAGAATCGAGCACCTTAATTCGATTTAGAAATCACTATTAAATGTTAATTTGTTGGATTGTGTCGAAGGATAAAACTAAAAATGCCATGGACAGCCATTAAAGCTTGTTTCATCTTGAATTCAAAATTTTGAATTTATAAAATTGGAATTTATCTTGAATGGATATTATTGGAATAGATTGGGTACATGTAATGACCCGGTTGGTTGTTTTGAGTATTTTAGCCTCATTCCCCTATTTATTGCCTCTTCTATATTATATTGTGGTTATGTGACTTTTCGGGGTGGTTAGTTTGGTTTCGGGTGAGTTTCGAAGTGAATTAGGACACTTAGTCCCAAGGTTGGGAGATTAAATTGAAAGAGTTGACCGACTTTGAAATGGAGTTTTGATGCTTCAATAGATTCTTATGGTGATTTTGGACTTCGAAGTAAGCCCAGATATTGATTTAGAGGTTTTTAGGTCATTTTGGTTTGAATTGACGAAAGTTCGAGAGCTAGAGGTTTGGAAGATTGAGAAGTTTAACCGAAAGTTGACATTATTGATATCGGGTTTGAATTTTGGTTGCGGGAGCTGGAAAAGGTCTGTTGTGTCATTTTCAACTTGTGTGCAAAATTCGAACTCATTCGGAGTTGGTTTGATATGATTCAGTATTAGTTATACAGTGAAAGGTTCATGGATTCAATAGGTTTGATTTGGGGTGCGATTCGTAGATTTGATGCCTCTTGATATGATTTTTGGCCTTGAGTAAGTTAGTTATATGTTTTGGAAATTGATAGTATGTTTGGATGGGGTCCCGGGGACCTCGGGTGTGATTCGGATTGAAATCGGGTTCAATTTGGATTTAGGGTGATGGCTGATGAACAACTGAGTTATGGTGTAATCGCACCTATGAAGGCATGGCCGCAGGTGTGGCAACGCAGAAGCGGTCCAGTGGCTGAATGTGTGAAATAGGTCTAGGTGATGCTGAGACCGCAGGTGCAGAGGTCCATGCGCAGGTACGCGTCTGCAGATACGGATTTTCCTACGCAAAAGCGAAGTTTGATCAGTTGCCGGTTGACAACAGGTGCGGTCAGGCTTCCGTTTAAGCGAACTCTGGTCCACAGAATCAGAACTGCAAGTGCGGGATCGATCCGTAGGAGCAGAAATCTCTGGGCTTTAGTTGATACCTGCGATAAATTTTCCGCAAGTGCAGAGTCGCAGAAGTGACCCAATATCCACATAAGCGGAATAATTGGGTAGAAAAGGGTTAGAGTCGAGGGTTTTATTTCATTTTCCACACTTTGAGTTAGAGAGCTCAATTTTGGCGATTTTGGAGGGGATTTTCAAGAATTGAAATGAGGTAAGTATTTTTTTTACTCGGATTTGCTTATTATTCATGCATACATATTGTTTTTATCATTTATTTAGTGTTTTGAGTTGGAAAATTGGGGATTTTTATGAAAACTTCCTAAGCTATAAATTAAGAATTTGAAAGTCGATTTAAGGTCAGAATTGGAAAATTTTAGTATGGTTGGACTCATTATTAAATATGTGTTCGGATTTTGTAAGTTTGGTCGAGTTTCCAGGTGCGAGCCCGAGGTTGACATTTTGAGTTGACTTTTTGAATTTCTTTAAAGACTGCAACTTTATTGTCCAGAATAGTTTCCTATGGTTTGTATTATGGTATTAAGTTATTTTTTTCTACATTCGAGTCGTCTGGAGTTGGATTTTCGCGCAAAATTCTTACTAGTGGGATGATTTAGCTTGTTTGAGGAAAGTATCTTGCCTAGCTTTATGAGGGAAAAAACTACCCCTTAGGATTTGGGTTTATTGTGCTATTTGTGTTATCTAAAAGATGTGTACGCAAGGTGACGAGTTGCTACACAAGCTATATTTGGTATTTGACCGGCTTAAGTTATTTAGATTATTTTCATGACTTTAATTGAATTGTCATAACTTGTTATATCTTTCATTGTTAATCTACCCTTACATGTGTTAGTCTACCCTTACATGCTTTATTTGACATTGTTAACACTTGTCCTACCTTATACTTGTTATTTGCTCTTATATGCTTTAGTTGAAGTTATTTCTATCCTTTTTGTCTTGTTACTTCTTTGATTGTTGAACTACCTACTTGGAGTTGTTATTTTGTGGAATATCTTCTTGTTGGGTTTCGTTTTTGAAGTTGTAAGAGTTGTTATCATATTGAGGTGAAATTATTAATTGTTGAGATGTTTTTCTTTTTGTGCAATTCATATGCATTTTGTTATTGTTGATATTCTTGTAAACATTATGGTTTATCCATTGGCTATTTGTTGTGAAAATATTGATATTGTTGATTCTTTTGGTAAGTTGTGGCATATGGCACTTGTGGTGCGAGTTGTGATTACGGTGTGTTATTGATATGCATGGTAAAACGCTAGGTGTTGATATGCATGCGGAGAGATAAGGTGGGATTGATATGCGTGTTGCTATTAGGGAAACTATTTGAAGCCACGCGGTGTGATAAGGTGGGCTAAAATGCGGGTAGTTATTTCGGGAAAAATGATTTTAAAAACTAAACGTAAGACTCCCATTGATATAAGGAAAGATTGAGATTGAACTTGTGAAATGTGAATACGTAGAGGTGCCTCGGTTCTAGTTCTTGTTGTACATTTCATATTGAAAAGATTTATTGGTTGAACAGTTCTTGTTGCTTTTATTCTTCCTTACCTTACCAATTTTTTCCGTATTTGATTATTTGTGTTTCTCATTATGTGTTTCCTTCTTGTTGCCTTTTTGCTTAAAATTATGTCATTTAGCTTACGTACTAAAGTGCTTTGTTATCACTCATTTCTCTGATTTACATTACTTCCCCTTATCATATGATTGTTCTGTTTATCATTTCCTAGTAGTTGTCTTGACCTGGACTCGTAAATACTCTACCGAGGTTAGGCTTGATACCTACTAAGTACCGTTGTGGTGTACTCATACTACGCTTATGCACATATCTATGCAGATCCAATTATGTCTACACATGATGGACGCTAGTGATTGACTTGTTAGCTACTTTCCGGAGACTTCAAAGTATACGCGCCCGATGTCCGTAGGCCTCAGAGTCACCTTATGTTATTTTCTCATTACTGTTATTACCTTTACCAAATATGATGTGGTAGAGATTTTAGAACAATCTGTAGAGTTTATGACTCAGTTCCACTAGATTTTGGGAGTTATTTGTCAGTTGCACTGTTGAGATTTATTATGCAAGTTAAACGGTTTTCGATTTGAGGTTTTATTATTATTTTAGCTATTTCTGTATGCATGTTAGACTTACCTAGTCATAGACACTAGGTCTTATCACCACATCCTAAGTTGGGAAATTGGGGTCGTAATAAGTTGGTATCAAAGCTCTAGGTTAATAAGTTTTACGATTCATGAGCAGGTTTAGTAGAGTCTTGTGGATCGGTATAGAGACGTCTACACTAATATTCGAGGGGCTACAGAACTGTTATAAAACTAAACTTCTTTGATTCCTTATCATGCAAATTTGTTTACTTCAAATCTAAATCTTTGTCTTTCTATTCCCTGACAGATGGTGAGGACACGCACTACTGGATCTGACGATCAGACACCTCTGCTCCCTACTAGAGTCGCGAGAGGCTGGGGTCGGGGTAGAGGCCAAGGAGGAGCACGTGGTGTAGTTAGAGCACCTGCCCGAGCAGCGTCTGATAAGTCTCCAGTATCTTTGATTGAGGGATAGGCACCAGAGGAGCCTGTTGTCACCCCTGCACTTCAGGAGACACTAGCTCAGTTCTTTAGCATGTTTGATACTATATCTCAAGTGGGGATGATTCCACTTAACTCCAGCTACATCTCAGATTGGGGGAGGAGCTCTGAATCCTATGATGCATACTCCAGAGTAGCGGGTCCATGTTGATCAGGCCTCGAAGGTTATGCCAGTGTAGCCTGTTGTTCCGGTTCATACCGAGGTTAGGGCAGTGGCATCTGGGGAGGAGCAACTTAGACTTGAGAAAGTCAATAAGTATCACCCTTCTACTAATAACGGCCTAGCAACAGAGAATTTGGAGGGTTTTCTAGAGAAGTGACACCATATTCTCAGCACCATGGGTATTGTACAGACGAGCGGATTTGATTTTACTATATTCTAGCTAGCAAGAGTAGCGTATCAGTGGTGGAAAACATACGAGAAAGGTAGCCCAGCCAATGTAGCTTCACTCACATGGACTCTGTTTTCAGAGATGTTCTTAAGAGATATTTTTCCAGACCCTTCGCTATGCCTGGCGTGCAAAGTTTAAGCAGTTGCACTAGGGTACTATGACAGTATCAGAGTATGCCATCAAATTTAGTAAGTTGTCCATACATGCACCTACATTTGTCTCTACAGTCAGAGAGCGAGTCTGTCGATTCACTGAGGGGCTGCTCTATGGCATTAGATTAAGTATGACTCGAGAGTTGGAGACAAATACTGCATACCAGCAGGTGGTTGAGATTGAGTGGAGGTTAGAGGGTATGAACGGCCATGAGAGAGGGGACAGGGAGGCCAAGAGGCCACGAGATTCTAGAAGATATAGTGGTGCCCGTGACCCAGCTGCATTTTGTCATGGTAGGGGCATTATGATGCGTCCAGTTCATTTAGTACTTCTAGCTTCTAGTGGTATTCCAGCTATTCCGAGGTCTCAGTTTCCCATTTTTCTCAGCCACTATCTAGTGCACCTCTTACACAGGGATTCTTCAGCAATTAATCCAGCCGACCAGGCCAGGTCCAGTTTCAGCAGCCACACACACCGAGAAATTGCTTTGAGTGTAATGATACCAGACATATGGTGAGAGACTACCCCAGACTCAGGAGGGGTGCACTTCCACATACTACAAAAGCTCCACATATTCCACAGGATACACAGATCATGATTGATTCTCCAACTGTCGTTCCACTTGCCCCACCAGCTAGGGGTGGAGGTCAGGCAGGTAGAGGTTACCCTAGAGAGGGGGCCAGGGCAGATTCTATGCTTTTCCGGATAGGACGGATACGGTCACATCAGATGCAGTCATCACAGGTATTGTTATGATTTTCCATAAAGATGTATCAGTCTTATTTGATCCGTGCTCCACTTATTCCTATGTGTCATCTTACTTTGCTATGTATTTAGATATATCTCGTGAATCTTTTAGTTTTCTTGTATATGTGTCCATGCCTATGGGATATTACATTGTTGTGGATCATGTGTATCGATCATGTTAGTTGTTATTGGTGGTTTTGAGACCAGAGTTGATATATTGCTACTCAATATGGTAGACTTTTATGTGATCTTGGGCATGGACTGGTTGTCACCATATCACGCTATTCTAGACTGTCACACCAAGACTATGACATTGGCTATGCCTGGTTTACTACAATTAGAATGGAGAGGTACATTGGATTATATTCCTATCAAGGTTATGTCCTTTCTAACGGCTCGAAAAATGGTTGAGAAAGGGTGTGATGCATATCTAGACTTTGTGAGCGATGTAAGTGGTGATACTCTTATCGTTGAGTCAATTTCGATAGTGAGAGACTTTTAGATGTCTTTCCACTAGATCTTACGGGCATGTCGCCCGATATAGATATCGATTTTGGTATTAACTTGCTACTGGGAACTCAACCCATTTCTATCCCACCCTATTGTATGGCACCAACGGAGTTAAATGAGCAGTTGCATGATTTTCTTGATAAGGGTTTCATCTGGACTAGTGTTTCACTGTGGGATGTTTTGTTCATGTTTTTGAAGAAGAAGGATGGTTCCATGCAGATATGTATTGATTATAGATAGCTGAACAAGGTTATGGTGAAGAACCCATTACCGCGCATTGATGACTTATGTGACCAACTACAAGGTGCTAGAGTGTTCTCAAAGATTGAGTTGAGGTCAGGGTATCATCAGTTGAAGATTTGGGATCTGTATATTCAGAAGACTACCTTCAGGACTCGGTATGGTCACTACCAGTTCCTCTTGATCTCTTTTGGGCTGACCAATGCCCCAGCGTTATTTATGCACCTGATGAACAATGTATTTCAGCCATATCTTGACTCATTCGCTATTATGATTACTGATGACATCTTGGTTTATTCCTGCGATCGAGGGGGATCATGATCAACATTTGACGATCGTGCTCTAGACCTTGAGAGATAAGAAGTTGTATGCAAAATTCTCGAAGTTTGAGTTCTAGCTCGATTCAGTGGCACTTTTGGGTCTTTTGGTGTGAAGTGGGGGATCAAGGTACATCCAAAGAAGACTGAGGTAGTTTAGAGTTGGCCCAGATTGTCTTCAACTGCTGAGATTCGGAGTTTTCTTGGTTTGGCCAGATATTATCGCCATTTTGTAGAGGGTTTCTCATCCATTGATGAACTTATAACTAAATTGACCAAGAAGGGTGATCCATTTAGATGGTCCAAGGAGTGCGAGGCGGGCTTTGAAAAACTCAAAGACTGTTTTGACCACAACCCTAGTATCGGTGTTGTCTACGAGTTCAGGGACTTACATTTTATATTGTGATGCGCTACGTGTCGGGTTTGGCACAGTGTTGATGCAAGATGGTAGGGTGATTGCCTATGCGTCTCGGTAGCTGAAGGTTCATGAGAAGAATTAGCTGATCCACGACATGATATTGGCAGCTATTGTTCATGCATTGATGATTTGGAGGTATTTTCTGTGCGGTGTCCCATGTGAGGTCTATACCGACTACCAGAGTCTCCAGCATCTGTTCAAGAAGAAATATCTTAATTTTCGGTAGCAAAGATGGTTAGAGTTGCTTAAAGACTATGATATCACTATTCTATATCATTTCGGGAAAGCCAATGTGGTGGTAGATGCCTTGAGTCGAAAGGCGGAGAGAATGGGAAATTTGGCATATCTACCGACATCAGAGAGGCTATTAGCCCTAGATGTTCAGGCCTTGGCCAATCAGTTTGTTAGATTGGATGTTTCAAAGCTGAGTCAGGTTCTGGCTTTCGTGGTTTCTCAGTCTTCTTTATATGATCTCATCAAAGAGCGTCAGTATGATGACCCCTATTTGCTTGTCCTTAAAGACACGGTACAACACGATGATTTCAAGGAGGTTTCTATCGGAGATGAATGGGTGTTTCGGACACAGGTATGGATATGTGTGCCCAGTGTAGATGGGTTACGTGAGTTGATTCTTGAGGAGTTCCACAGCTCGCGGTACTCCAATCATCCGGGTGCCACTAAAATTTATCAGGATTTGAGGCACCACTATTGGTGGAGGTGAATGCATAATAATGTAGTTGAGTATGTGGCTCAATTCTCGAACTGTCAGCAACTAAAGTATAAGAATCAGAGGCCGAGTGGTTTGCTTTATAGACTTGAGATTCCCAAGTGGAAATGGGAGCTCTTTACCATGGACTTCGTTGTTGGGCTCCCAAGGACTTTGAATAAATTTGATGTAGTATAGGTGATTGTGGACAGGTTGACCAAGTCGGCTTATTTCATTCTGGAGGTGACCACTTATTCTTCTAAGTAGCTGGATCAGATATATATATCCATGAGATTGTTTGTCTCCACGGTTTGCTGATATCCATTATCTCTGGCCTAGGCACGCAGTTCACATCGCAGTTCTAGAGGGGCGTGCAACATGAGTTAGGCACACGGGTGGAGTTGAGTACATCAGTTAATCCCCAGATGGACGAGAAGTTTGAGCGCACCATTTAGATCTAAAAGGATATGCTCCATCCATGTGTTATGGATTTCGAGGGTTCTTGGGACCAGTTCTTTCAACTTGCAGAGTTCACCTAAAATAATAGCTACCAATTGAGTATTCAGATGGCTCTTTATAAGGCCTTGTATGGGAGACGATAACATTCTCCAGTTGGTTAGTTTGAGTCGGGTGAGGCTAGATTATTGGGCACAGATTTGGTTTGAGATGCCTTGGAAAAAGTCAAGTAGATCTAGGATAGGCTTTCGTACAGCACAGTCTAGGCAGAAGAGTTATACCGATATGAGAGTTCATCATGTTGAATTCATGGTAGGAGAGAGGGTTTTGCTCTCGGTTTCACCCATAACATTGATTCAGTGAAGGTTCAATGTAGGGATCAACTAGTCGAGGAGGAAAATTGGAAGACCGATCATGATATGCTTAGTCGTTACCCTCACCTTTTCAGCACTTTAGGTATGTCTCTATCCTCGTTCGAGGGCGAACGTTTTTTTAAAAGGCGGAGTATGTAACGAACCAGCCAATCATTTTGAGTATTTTAGCCCCGTTTCCCTATTTATTGCCTCCTCAATGTTAAATTTTTGTTATGTGACTTGTCGGGGTGGTTGGTTTGGTTTTGGGTGAATTTCGAAGTGAATTGGGAAACTTAGTCCCAAGTTTGGGAGCTTAAGATGAAAGAGTTAACCACAATTCGACTTTTGTATATATGACTCCGGGTTGGGGTTTTGATGGTTCCGATAGCTTCGTATTTAGACTTAGGTGTAAGTATGGATATTTATTTGGAATTCTGCATGTCATTTTGTTTTGAAATGGCTAAACTTGGAACGTTGAAGGTTTGGAAGGTTGAGAATTTTGACCGAGAGTTGACTTTATTGGTATCAGGTCCGAATTTTGTTCTCGGAGTTGGAAAAGGTCTGTTGTGTTATTTATGAATTGTTTGAAAAATTTAAACTCATTTGGAGTTGGTTTTATATGATTCGGCCTTAGTTTTAAAAGCGTAAGGTTCATAGATTCAATAGATTTGAATTGGGGTGTGATTCTTATATTCGATGTTGCTTGATATGAGTTTTGGCCTCAAGGGTTTGTTATGTGTTTTGGGACTTGATGGTATGTTTGGACAGGGCTGGGGGGACCTCATGTGAAATTTTGATTGGAATCGAGTTCATTTTGGACTTAGGATGATACTGATGAACATCTGAGTTCTGGTGCAATCGTACCTGCAAAGGCATGGTCGCAGATGTGGCACAACAGAAGCGGTATGGTGGACACAAGTGCGAAATAGGACTTGGTGATGCTGGGACTGCAGGTGCGGAGGTCCATGCGCAGGTGCGCATCCGCAGATGCGGATTTTCCTCTACATAAGGGAAGTTTGGTCAGTTTCCTCAGAACCGCAGGTGCGGTCAAGCGTCCGCAGAAGCGAACTCTAGTCTGCAGATTCGGAACTATAGGTGCGGGGTTGGTCCATAGGATCGGAAATCTCTGGGCTTTAGTTGAGGCCACACCTGCAATGGATTTTTCGCAGGTGCATAAAAGGGTTAGAGTCAAGGGTTTTATTTCATTTTCCACACTTTGAGTTAGAGAGCTTGATTTTGGGTGATTTTGGATAGGACTTTCAAGGATTGGATCGGGGTAAGTGTTTTTGGCTCGGATTTGCTTATTATTCATGAATCCATCATTGGAAAATTTTAGTATGGTTGGACTTGTTATTGAATGGGTGTTCAGATTTTATAAGTTTGGTCAGGTTCCGAGGTACGAGCTCGAGGTTGACATTTTGAGTTGATGTTTTGAATTTCTTTAAAGATAGAAACTTTATTATCCAGAATAGTTTCCTATGGTTTGTATTCATGGTATTAAGTTATTTCATCTAGATTCGAGCCGTCCAGAGTTGGATTTTCGCGGAAAAGGCTTACTAGTGGGATGATTTAGCTTGTTTGAGGAAAATATCTTGCCTAACTTTGTGTGGGGGAAACTACCTCTTAGGATCTGGGTTGATTGTGCTATTTATGTTATGTGAAAGCCGTGTACGCAAGGTGACGAGTGTGTACACAGGCTATATGTGGTATTTGAGCGGTTTAGGTTATTTAAACTTTTTTCATGCCTTTAATTAAATTGTTAACATGTTATATCTTTCAATATTAATCTACTCTTACATGTATTAATCTACCCTTACATGCTTTATTTAACATTGTTAACACTTGTTCTACCTCTTTGCTTGTTATTATCTCTTATATGCTTTATTGATCTCCTTATAGTCTAATTACTTCTTTAATTGTTGAACTACCTACTTGGAGTTGTTACTTTGTTGAATATCTTCTTGTTTAGTTTTGGTGTTGAAGTTGTAAGAGCCGTTATCATAGTGACGTGAAATTATTAATTGCTGAGATATCTTTCTTGTTGATCAATTCACATTCATTTTGTTATTATTCTTATTCTTTTACACACTGTGATTGAGCCATAGTCTATTTGTTGTGAAAATATTGATATTATTGATTATTTTGGTAACTTGTGGCATATGGGCTCTTGGGGTGCGAGTTATGATTATGTTGTGATATTGATACGCATGCGATGATATAAGGCTAGGGGTTGATATGCATGTAGTTAGATAAGGTGGGCTTGATACACGTGTTGGTAGTAGACTACTTGAAGCCACGCGGTATGATAAGGTGGGATAAAATGCGGGTAGGAATTTCGAAAAAAATAATTTTCAAAAATAAATGTAAGACTCTCATGGTGATAAAAGAAAAGATTGCGATTGAAATTGTGAAATGTGAATGCGAGGCGGTACCTCGGTTGTAGTTCTTGTTGTACATTTCATATTGAAAAGATTTATTGGTTGAACAGTTCTTGTTGTTTTTATTCTTCCTTGCCTTTACCAGTTTTGTATGTATTTGATTATTTGTCTTTCTCATTATGTGTTTCCTTCTTGTTACCTTTTTACTTAAAATTTTGTCATTTAGCTTACATACTAAACTGCTTTGTTATAACTCATTTCTTCCCTTTCCATTACTTCCCACTATCATATTATTGTTCTGTTTATCTTGTCCTAGTAGGTGTCTGACCTGACCTCGTCACTACTCTACCGAGGTTAGACTTGATACTTACTGGTACCATTATGGTGTACTCATACTACGCTTCTGCACACTTCTGTGCAGATCCAGGTATGTCTGCCCGTGTTGGACGCTAGTGATTGACTTCTTAGCTGCTTTTCGGAGAGTTCAAGGTATACCGGCCCAACGTCCATACGCCTCGGAGTCAGCTTCCGTTATTTTCTTATTATTGTTATTTTCTTTATCAGACAGTGTTGTGGTGGAGACTTTAGAATATTTTGGATAGCTTATGACTCAGTTCCACCAGATTATGGGAGTTATTTGTCAGTTGCGTTGTTGTGATTTATTATGCTAGTTAAATGGTTTTTGATTTGAGGTTTTATTATTATTTTCGTTGTTTCTCTATGCATATTATTCTTACCTAGTCTTAGAGACTAAGTGCCATCAGGACATCTTAAAGTGCGAAATTGGAATCGTGATAGTACAACTTAAGAAGCGTAAATCTCAAATCTTGGACGATTTAGTGGAGATTCTTGGTGATTTCAGTTGAAATTTGAGCGAAATTTGAAGTACACAAGATCAACAAGGAAGAAGATGATATATATATGTATATATATTTGTATGTGAGATATATGTTAAAGACATGTTTGATTCATATGTCGTAGTGCATCAACTATGTATTTTGACTCAAACTTAGTCCAAATCACTTCCAATTTTCCTCAAATATTTCATATTGACTCATCTTTGTGTTTTCAATGAAGTCAACCATACCTATTGAAAAAGATCCTTTTTTGCTTAGGTTTTTAGAATTTTGTATATTTTTTTCTTTGTGTTTCATGTTTGCTACTTCATCCATAAAATTTATTTTCCTTCTTGCATATAATGTTGTTGATTACGCTTTAAAATATGAAAGGAGATCTTTCTGTGTATTCTTGGAGAGAAATAATCTTTATTTATCTAGATTTTTAATTTTTGTGCATGCTTGATTAGTTTTGATAAGTATGTAATTAATTGCTAGAGGTAGGCAAGTTTTTAGACTTATTTTAGACATTTCGGTAATATTCCCTAAGAATCACGTTTGGATTATTAGAATCCAAGAATTGGCACGAACGTGGCTCATGAGTCAGGCCCAAGGACAAATGTCATGCCTCATCGTCCTCACTGTGTCAGTCTATTTTAGATTAAATCCCACTAGGCCGTGATTCTAGACCATAATCAATTCGGCTAGGTATTCTGACCAATAGCATATTTGGTCCAGCTTCAAAAATTAGCTTATTTTGAATTTTTTTTTTCTAAATTACTTTTGGTGGGGTCATTTGCATTCGTACCGACTTTCTGTGTCACGTTTTAACTTATACAAGCTTTATAAAAAAAATTATAAGTGTACCCGCTTTTTCGCATAACTTCAGCATGTGGGGCTGAAGTAGCAAATGCAATCATGCAAAACTTCAGCATTCTAGTAGACGGGCCTGAAGTAGCTTGCGTAACTGGGGAACTTCAGCTCTGAAGTTTTTGTCTTTGTAACTAAGGAACTTCAGCTCTAGAGCTGAAATTTTTGTCTTTGTAACTGGGAAACTTCAGCTCTAGAGCTGGAGTTTTTTGTCTTTGTAACTGGGGAACTTGAGCTCTAGAGCTGAAGTTTTTAATTTGTAACTCGGGAACTTCAGCTCTAGAGCTGAAGTTTTTGTCTTTGTAACTGGGAAACTTCATCTCTAGAGCTAAAGTTTTTATTTTGTTACTCGCGAACTTCAGCTCTGGAGCTGAAGTTTGTAACTGGGAAACTTCAGCTCTAGAGCTGAAGTTTTGTCTTTGTAACTGGGAAACTTCAGCTCTAGAGCTGAAGTTTTGTCTTTGTAACTGGGAAACTTCAGCTCTGGAGCTGAAGTTTTGTCTTTATAACTGGCGAACTAGAGTTTTTGTTTGTAACTGGCGAACTTCAGCTCAGCAAAGAAAAGGGGGCTCAAGTTATTTAAAAAGTGGGTATCAGTTAAAAGTTTTAAAAAAAAATAGGTATAGGTTAAATGGGGGCGACCAAATAGGGTGCCCCGTGCAATTTTTACCTTTTGGTGAGATACAATTTGTGTTTGGCTAATTAATTTGAAAAACACTTCTGAGCAGCAATTAGTGTTTGACTAAACTTTTAAAAAGTAATTCTAATTATATTTTTCTCAAAAGTATTTTTTAAAAAGTATTTTTGAAGAGAAGTTAGTGCTTTTACTTCTACTCAAAAATATATATATTTTCTTCTAAAAGCTTGAACAAACATTTTAACTTTTAAAAAAAAAAAAAAAATTGGAAAAAAAGAATATTAATGGTTTCAGAGAAGCTTTGCCAAACATACTACAAATCAGGCTCGGATAAATATGTGCCGTCAATGTGGATGATATGACGGAAAATATATTTCAGCTCATTTTCTAACTTATAATTTCTATAAGATATTTTTAAAGAAATATTTACACCAAAAGAAATAAAATAACTTCCCTCACTTTTGAGCCTAAGTTATTTTAATTCACAACTATCTTAACTCTAAATTTTATATAGCAACCATGACTTAAATATTATTATCCATAATAAATACTCATGTCAAAACTCTAATGATAGGCTAATTAGCAATTACAATAACTATATTTTTTAAGAAAACATTTGGTTTGGATAATTGTAGCTTTTTTTAAAAAGGAATTTGTTAAAGCGAAAGACTCCAAATCTAAAAATTGTAGATCAAGTTCAAAATTTTGAAAAAAAAAAAAAAAGAGGACTTTTTTCAAAAAACTGAATATGCAACATTCTTTTTGCATGAAGTTGAAATTCAAAAACTACGAATATGAAATAAGAATAAATAAATGCAAAATAAGATTTACTCAAATGGGATGCTAGACTTCAAAAGGATTATTTAGTAAATAATTATTATTTCTTTAAGATCTTTTGAATAGGAGACGGAAGTATTTTGCGTTCATAATTCTTTATTTTAGTTTTGCATATTAATCGGTTAGTTCTTGGATTGGAAAACAAATAGCACGGAAAGTCAATTAAAAAGTATTATTTTTTCTGTTTCAATTTATATATTATATATATTTTTTACCTATCTTAACAAATATGATATTTTCTTAGAAAATTTAATTTTGAACTCCGAATTTTATTTTTACTAAGATGATTTACATCCATACAAGTTTTATAATGTTTTAGATTGTATATGGTCAAAATCGGACTGGCCCAATTTTGTATGGTTAATCGAGACCAAGATGGCAGGTCAAGGTTCGGTCAAGTGTTATATCGGTTCGTGACATGAAGATACATTATCGAGCTCGTAATTCGAGGACCAATTGAGATCGAGACCAACCGAGATCGAGACCGAACGGGATAGGCATCGAGCGAGACCGAAGAAAGCTTGTTGAGTCGAATAATGAAAAATCGAGATATCCGTGATTGGGCAAGGATCGTGGCGGAAATCTCGGCACGTATCAAATCAAGACCGGTTATTTAGCCAATCATGGAATTTTCTTCTGTATTTAGAATTGTACCATAAGAAGAATTCTTCTACCATATAAAGGGGAGTTCCAATCATTTTGTAGTCATCATTGTTTACCCTAAAATTTGGATAACAATTAAACTTATACTGTGATTTTAAGGATATGTGATTTCACCCAATACCAATTGATAAATGTGAAAATAAATGATAGAATTAAATTGTAAATAAATCAAACCAGTGTGCGGATAGAACTTTAGCCTCGTGTTAAGATATCCTCGAACTGATAAGTATAAGAACATCAAAATGGGTATAGAACGACGAACAATGGCAAAAGTAAGAAAGAAAGAGTTAAATTGCTTTTTTCTCAGTAAATACTGATGATTACAAATGATTAGAGCTCCTCTGTATATAGTAGAGTAATTCTACTTATGGTCTAATTCTAAATAAAGTAGAAAACCGTATAATTAGCTAATTAACCGCTTCTTATTTGATCCGTTCCGAGATTCACGCCACGATCCTTGACCAATTATGGATATCTCGTTTTTCCGTTACTAAGTTGTTCCCGATGTTACTCGGAGTTTTTCTCCCTTGGCTTCGATTGATACAGACTTCGATCTCGAAGAAGACTTTGATCTCAAACTCAATGCCTCAGCTCTTCGATGCAATGTCCCAGTCTCGATTAAATAGTGCAATCGGGTGGTCCCGATTTCTACCGTATACAGATAGTCCCCTCGTTTATTGGAGTATAATGATAAGAAAAAAACTGACCCTTCAATTTTTCTTAGACCTGGATAAACAATGATGTCATCCTCGTGACATAAGCGATGGAAGTGATCGAAACGTCCCATCAGTTCAGTTCCCCAAACCATTAATGAACGTCAGTTGGTGGTTAGCCACTAGTGCCGTTGAACCTTCACCGTAAAACCATAAATAGGGGCTTGTTTTCGTTGAATCAAACTTTACCTTCACATTCATATGTTCTTCTAAGCTTTTGCCTCTTTCAAGTTCTTTTCTTTAATACTCCTTAGATTTTTGCCTCTAGTCTCAAACCACCAAATTTTACTACCTTCTTCTTTCTTCGACTCATATAATGGTGAAAACATCTAAAATGGTCCCACAAAAGGAAAAAGCTTCCTCTTCTTCTTCTCGGTCGGCCAATTAGAAAACGCCAGCGGATCCACTCCTTGAGGAGTGTGTTCCCGACACGTGTGTTCTTAAATCCGACTTCAATATCGAGAGGCCTCCTTCGGTCCCTGGTCGATGTGAGCACGTGTCAAGATATATCTGCTCGATAACCGTAGGGTATCTCGAGCAAACCAAAAAGGCATGCAACTAGGGGGGGACAAAGTGATAGAGATCCCCTCCCCTGAAGAGAGCATTACCACTCATGTGGAAGGGTACCTAAGTGTTTACACTTACCCGTTCACATTAGGCCCCATCAATCCTATCATCATTGACTTTTTCCATCAATATTAGGTGACTCTGGGCAAAATACACCCCTCTTTTTGGAGTATAGTGATCATGCTTTGCTTCTTTACCAATAAAGTCGAGGGGTTGTCATTCACCCTCGATCACCGCATCAGGTTATACAACCCTCGTATATTTCGAGGGTTGATCAACCTGCAACGTCGAGCGACCAAAGTGCTATTTCGAGCATCGGCGAGGACAAAGACCGAGGGTGGATGGGTCAATTCGTTCGGTTGAGGACCTGCGATCTCATCCCGAAGGAGAAAATGACATTTCCCAAGAAATGGAACCCGACGCGTAAGTAGACTCTGCTTGTTAATTTCCATGTTGTATTTCATTTTCCGATTAACTTAATATCTTCTTTCATCGTGCAGCGGTTTTTTGGATGCCTCGAGCAGTCCCTGGCCTTGAGAACTGCGTCCGAAAATTGATTTCGACTTCTTCTTATGCTGAGTGTTGTTGGCGCGACTTGGCAAGAGGCCGATGGGAAGCAAAGAACTATGGTAAGTTTCCTTTTTCACATATTTGATGCATTGGCTATTTTTCTTTTTACTTAATCTTTTCTTGTGCAGGCCTGAGCAAGGATACGACCCTGAGGCCTTCAACTAGCGAGAAAGAGGCTATAGCCCTGACTCCAAAGCCGGTGAAGGACAATAAGAGAAAAAGGGCCTCGAACTCCGAGGGGGAAAAACCCATAAAGAGAGTAGGTCGGAAACCCAAGGGTAACACTATCCCTTTGACTTTGGAGTCAGTCCAAAGACGAAGGGAAGAAGAAGAAGATGATGAAGACGGTGACTCGGTGTTGGTGACCTGAGTGATGAAGATCGTCGAGACTTCCAAGGCTACTAAATCGTTGGCGGTTGATAAAGCCCATCCTCGTGATGAAGAAGTTTTGAAGAAAGATTTGGGAAAAGTCCCCAAATTATCTGAGGTCAAGGTTGCCTCTCGGAAAATGATGAAAATATCGGAGGGGGCTCGTCCCGAGACCCCTAGAGTCGAAAAGAGCGCCCCGAGTGACTCGTTTGGGGCGGTGACAGCAGGTCACTCACCACCCCTTCCTTCCTTTTCCGAAGAGTCTATAAGGGATGCACAGGCCATAAGGGCTCCCGAAATAGGCGGAATACCCGGTGGGGAGGATCCTTTACGGGACTGCTTTACCAGGGTCGAGGATGCCTCTGATCTCAATGATGCATCCAACCTCTTCAAAAAGGCCCAACGCCTTCTAAACCGAGTAAGTTTGAATTTTGTTGATGTATCATTCTTTCGTTTTCTCTTTTTTCTATCTAACTTATTTCTTTTTTCATACAGGCTTTCTCTAAGTCCCAGGCCAAATTAAGCCAGTGCGAGGCTGATCTTCAAAGGCTCTTACAGGAGAGGAATGCTCTCAATCTTTTTTTTTTTGGCAGAAGGGCGAGGAGATAAAGGACCTCCGAGCTGACTTATCTAAAGCTCGTAAGGAGGAAACCGAGCTGAACGAGTAGGTAATGATTCTCTTGAAAAAACACAGGCTCAATTCAGGGTTGGAGGCTAATGTTTCAATGTCACAGTTGCAGAAAAAGATCGAGAGGATCGAGTTGTTCCGGGAGGAGGTCGATCGTTTGAAAGTAGACTGCTACAAGTGGAAGGAAGGCATGGACCGCCTTGCTGCTGAGAAAAAAACTACCTTAGCCCAGTTGTCGTCGATCGAAGTCCAACTTCGAAGTGCGAAAGAGGAGTGCTTGGCTCGGGGTAAGAGGATTGAAGAGCTCGAATCTTAGTAGGCTTCCGAACTTGCAAAGGCTCAAGCTGAGGCCGAAAAAGAAAAAGGCCAATGTTGATAAGACGGTGCATATATGTAGTTGATGTCGAAGCTGCTCATGCTCAATTGAGAGAGGCTGCCGATCGAGCACAATGGGTTGCCGAGCTTGCCAAATTCCAATCTTGGAGAAGTCGAGGAGATCCACGCCCGAGGTTTCGACCTATCCGAGGAGATAGCAAAGGCAAAGGAGCATGAAGTCGACGCTAGGAAACTAGCCTCTTCTGATGACGATGACGATGATGCGGTAGCAAGAGCGGGTCCGATAATGATGAGGGACCCGAGGAAGAAGTTTCCCCAAGGATGGAGTCACCCCCGAACATAGCTATGACATTTGTATTTTTCTTTTTGTTTTTCTGTGTACGACCCCGATTTGTCCTTTGTAAATACCTTCATTCATATATACGAATCTTTCTTTTTTGAATTTTGTCTCAAATTTTGACTTGTGATAATTTCAATCTGCTTTTTGCCTTGTAAAATTTTGATACACTTCATACCTTGTGAACAATATGTTTAAGACTTTGGATTTTAGGCAACTTGGCCGAAGCCAAACTAGTACTGCCTTTGTGGTCGAGTGAGCTCTTTCTCGAACTCGAAGTAGTAAAACCCTTAGGTTTTAGTTGACTGAGAATGGACTCTCGAACTCAAAAATATAATGGCTCTTAGGCTCTTGAATCGGGCCGATATGGCCTCAGAAGAATGGGTTTTTTCCCTTTTCGGCTTAAAAAATTTAAACATACAAAAATTTGTTATGACTTAGCATGAAGTAAGTTTATACACGTTGAATTTTTTCAGGATTTAATATTATCAAAACCCTTTGCTTTTTACGCCTCAGCAAAAGTTTGTATTAATAGTTCGATAACCCTTAAGGTTTTTCGAGGGCCGATAATATCGGAGCCCTTTAATTATTTTGCCGATGTTAGCCTATTTTAATCGGTTATGAAAGAATTTGAAGGCCTATTTTTATTGCGGAATTCGGACGTCTCCGAGCTGCGTTAGTTCGGCCGTAGCCTTGGGATTTGATTCTTGGGCTTATTTTTCTATTAACACTTTGAACTTGTTCAAAGCATTAGTACCCGAGTAGGGTGTCCTTGGCCTATAAAATCGATTTTTGCCTCTTTGAGGTCTATGGTCTCGAATTTTAATAGTTTGAACATGTCGATTTTCTGACGGCAGTCCCCGAAGTTTAGCTGCACTCGGCCCTTGAGCCAGTTTTTACAAAAAAATCATAGGTATGGAACTTGTAAAGTAGGAATTTCATTAAGGCATGAGATAAAAGGAAAAACACTTCTTTCAATAGTTCATACATTCTTACATGTTTTTCCACTAGGGTTCAAGTAATCTATACGGATACAGTCCATTCGACCATTTGGTCCTTTACAATACTTTCCAATAGAGACCCTGTCGACATGAAGTATTTTCCATGAAAACGTAACATCTGAGGGTGATGCCCCCTAAGTATTTGAGTTTGATTGTAAAGAATACTTGGATACTCGAAGTTAGCAAAACCTTGCCGGAAAAACCCATTTGGGATAAAAACCAGTCGAAGGGAAAAAGAGTGCAACGCGTGCTCTAAGATCTAATAACTTTATGCTTGGAGAGAAACTTCGGTGCCTTTTCTTGAACGCCTGAAATAAGTTAGTGTAAAATATAAATGAAAAAGGAGAAGCTCATACCTCATCAGTAATACCGTTTGAGGAGTGATATGTTCCAATTATTTGGTAGTTGTTCGCCATTTATTGTGCCAAGCTTGTAGAATCCCTTTCTGATGATGTCGAGGACCTGATACGGTTCCTCCTAATTAGGGCCAAAATTTCATTCTTTTGAATCTCGAGTATTGAGGGTGAATTTTCTCATAACTAAGTCCCCGATTTTGAAGTGGCAAAGGTTGGTCCTTCGATTATAATACCTTTCGATGTGTTATTTCTGTGAGGCCATTCGGATGAGGGCGGCTTCCTGGTTTTCGTCTAGTAGCTCGAGTCTTGTATTCATAGCCTCGTGATTTGACTCTTTTATTGCGTACCAAAACATGGCGCTGGGTTCCCCGACTTCGACCGGGATCAAGGCTATGATACCATATACTAAGGAGAACGGTGTTTCCACCGTACTGTATTTTGACGTTGTTCGATATGTCCAAAGGACTTCGAGTAAAATTCTCTCCATTTTCCCTTGGTGTCGTTCAATCTCTTCTTTAGATTCTGAATGACGGTCTTGTTTGTTGATTCGTCCTGTACATTCCCACTAGGATGATACGGTGTCCATAGGATCCTTTTTATTTTGTGATCTTCAAGAAACTTTATTATTTTGTTGTCGATGAATTGTTTTCCATTGTCGCATACGGTTTCGGCAGGTATCCCAAATCGGTATATGATGTGATCCTAGATGAAGTCTATAACTTCTTTTTCTCTTACTTTCTCGAAGGCCTGTGCTTCAACCCACTTAGAGAAATTGTCAGTCATAAATAAAATGAATTTAGCTTTACTTGGGGCCTATGGCAGAGGGCCGACGATACTCATTCCCCATTTCATGAATGGCCATGGGGATAAGACTAAATGAAGTTGCTCTAGGGGTTAGTGGATCATCAGTGCATATATTTGGCAGTTATCACATTTTCAAACGAATTATTTAGTGTCTTTCTCCATAATGGTCCAATAGTATCTCGCTCTGATGACCTTGTGAACTAGCGATTCGGCACCGGAGTGGTTCCCGCAAGTATCCTTGTGAACTTCTAGTAGGACATAATCGGTTTACCTTGGTCCCAAGCATACTGCCAATGGTCGATCAAACGTCCTGATGTATAATGTTACATATTCATCCAATGTGAATCGAGTTGCATTTGTTCATAGATTCCTTGATTCCTTAGGGTCCGATGGGACTTTTTCGATTTTCTAATACTCAATATATTTATTCCTCCAATCCTAAGTTAGGCTCGTGAATTTATTTTGGAATGGCCTTATTCGATCACTGACTTTGAGAGTTATACGACAGTCCCTGAGCTGATTTCATCATCTTCAACTGATGATCCCAGATTCACAAGGGCATCTGACTTGCTGTTTTGCTCTCGAGGTACATGTTGCAAGGTCCATTCTTTAAACCGATGTAATGTTACCTGAAATTTATCAAAATACCTTCGCATTCGATCCTCTCGAATCTCGAAGGTTCTGTTGACTTGGTTTACCACTAGTAAGGAATCGCATTTGGCCTCGATGACTTCCGCTCCCAAGCTTTTAGCCAGTTCGAGACCTGCAACCATGGCCTCTTACTCTGCCTTATTGTTAGTCAATTTAGAAGTTTTGATATATTGCCTAATTGTATTGCCCGTGGGCGGCTTCAAAACAATGCCTAGCCCAGACCTTTTCACATTCGAAGCACCGTCTGTAAAAAAAGGGTCCACTCCCCCGATGATGTACCCGATTTTATCAAAAGCTCTTTTTCTACCTCGGGTACGAGGGCTGGCATGAAGTCGGCCACGAAGTGTGATAAAATTTGAGACTTGATGGTTGTATGGGGTAGATACTCGATATCATACCCAGTGAGTTCGACGGTCCATTTGGCCAATCGGCCCGATAGCTCTGGCTTATGTAAGACATTATGAAGATGATAAGTGGTCATCACACATATTGGGTGACATTGAAAATGCGGTTTTAGTTTCCTAGAGGCACTTATTAGAGCAAGTTCCAATTCTTCTAAGTGTGATTACCGGGTTTCGGCCTCGCCTAAAGTTCGACTTACTCTTCTCGAACTAGGATACCACTTACCGCGACTTCTGAGATTGCTAAGTATAGGTAGAGTTGTTCATCTATTTTTGGAGTATGAAGAAATGGTGGACTCGAGAGGTATCACTTCAATTCTTCCAACACCTATTGACATTCTGGGATCCAAGCAAAATTGTTCTTCTTTTTGAGCAGCGAGAAGAACCTATGGCTTCGATATGAAGACCTCGAAATGAATCAGCCTAAGGCAACTATTCGTCTAGTCAGCCTTTGCACGACCTTAACACTGTCCATGACTCTGATGTCTTCGATAGCCTTGATTTTATCGGGGTTGATCTCGATACCCCTATTTGACACCATAAAGCCGAGGAACTTTCCCGAACTGACCCCGAAAGCACATTTCTCGGGGTTGAGCTTCATGTTGTATTTTCTCAATATGTCGAAGGTCTCTTGCAAATGTAATAATGGTCCTCTATTGCTGGGACTTAACTAGAATATCATCAATATATACCTCCATTAATTTACCTATTTGTTCTTCAAACATTTTGTTTACTAAGCGTTGATAGGTAGCACCAACATTTTTTAGTCCAAATGGAATTATGTTATAACAATATGTGCCATACTTAGTGATGAATGAAGTTTTTTCCCGATCCTCCTGTTCATTATAATTTGATTGCACCGGAGTAGGTGTCAAGAAAACTAAGGATCTCATGACAAGCAATGTCATCGATCATGCGATCGATGTTCAGTAGAGGAAAAGAGTCTCTGGGACATTCTTTTTTTAAATCTTTATAATCTACGCACATCCTAAGTTTGATCCCCTTATTAGGGACTACAACTACATCTGCTAACCATTCAGGATATTTTACTTCCCGAATGGATCCTATTTTGAGAAGTTTAGATACCTCGTCCTTTATGAATGCATGTTTTAGCTCGGAATGGGGCCTTCTTTTTTGTTTCACTGGCCTGAACATTGGGTCCAAACTCAATCGATGTGTTGTTATCTCTGGTGGCGATCCCTGTCATATCTAAATGGGACCAAGCAAAACAATCCATGTTATCAATAAGAAATTTAATGAGTTTCTTGCTGAGTTCGGGGGTTAACCCCGTACCTAGGTATACCTTTCATTCGGGTAGATACACGACCAATATAACATGTTCGATCTCTTCGACTGTTGATTTGGTGGTGTCGGAATCTTCGAGAATAATGAAGGATCGAGGGATCCAATGATCGTCGTCTTCTTATTCCATTCCCACATTTTCCAATTCAGTCGAGGCTGGTGGCTGTGGTTGCTATTTGGCCTCCTATTTTTCTTTGACCTCCGATCCTTTTGTTGTCGAAAGCATCGATATCGTTATTACCTCATCGACAACAAAAATTTCCTTTGCAACATATTGCTTTCCATATATCGTTTTCACCCCGTCTGGTGTTGGAAATTTCAATATTTGATGGAGATTCGAAGGGACTGCCCTCATGTTGTGAATCCAGAGCCTCCTGAGCAAGGCATTGTACCTCATGTCGCCCTCGATTACATGTAATTTGGTTTCTTGTATTGTTCCAGCTACGTTCACCGGTAAAATGATTTCACCTTTAGTCGTTTCGTTGGCCATGTTGAAACCATTCAGGACTCGAGCTGCAGGTACGATCTGATCTTGCAGGCCGAGCTTCCCCACGACCTTCGATCGGATGATATTTGCCGAGCTACCTAGATCGATTAAAACACGCTTAAATTGAATTTTATTCATAAGGATAGAGATTACCAGAGCATTGAGGGGTTAAGAAATTCCTTTTGCTTCCTCGTTGTTGAATGATATGGTGCCTTCCAACACGTAATCTCGGGTCAGTTTTTCCCTAGTAATTGATACTTTAGTGCGTTTGAACATGGGCACTTGTGGAATATCGATCATGTCGATGATCATATGAATCATATGTTGTGGATCTTCCTGTTCGATTTTCCTATTCGCATTCCTTTCTCTGAAATGGTTTTTGGCTTGATCAATTAAGAACTCTCAAAAGTGGCCCTCATTCAATAGACGGGCTACCTCCACCCTTAGTTGGATGCAGTATTCGGTTATGTGGCCATGTGTGTCATGATACTTGCACATTATATTGGTATTTCTTTGGGAAGGTTAAATTTGTATGGGTCTGGGCCATCTAGTATCTTTGATTCTCCCAATTGCCGATACAATATCTGATGCATCGATATTGAAGTTATAATTCGATAATCGTGGTGCCTCTATGGTATCGGCGGGCTTATCAAAACCACTTTTGCTCATAATTATCCGAGAAATCTATCCTTGATCATTCCTTCAATCGTTTCGGGTAGAATTGCACCCGGGACGACAATTCCTGCGATCTATATTGTATAGCTGATACCGATCTCTGTTCAACCGAGGTTCCCTGTCTATATCTCTCTGGTTTCTGCCTGCGGGCCTGTTCGGATATATGGAATTGGAAGGAGTTCCCAATTAGTCATCCTCGACTCTGATCTTTGACTGGTACCGATTATGCACAGCGGCCCAGGTTATCGCCGGATATTCAATCAAGTTTTTCTTTAGTTGACGTGACGCTATCGAACTTCGTTCATTCGACCCCTGAGTGAAGGATTGAATATCCCAATCATCTATGACCGGTGGCAACTCCATGGTTTCATTTGGAATCGAGACACGAACTCCCTATGCATTTTGTTATCCTTTTGTTTTACCTTGAAAAGGTATGATTTCCTTGTCGCAACCTTTATGGCCCCACCATGTGCCTTTACGAAAGAATCCGCAAGCATGGAGAATAAGCCAATGGAATTTGGCGGTAGATTATGGTACCAAACCATTGCCCCCTTTCGATAGAGTCTCTCCGAACTTCTTAAATAAAACAGACTCGATCTCATCATCTTCCAAATCGTTACCTTTGATGGAGCATGTATAGGAGGTGACATGCTCGTTGGGATCGGTGGTCCCATTCTACTTAGTTATTTCTGGCATACGAAATTTCTTAGGAATGGACTTCGGAGCTGCACTTGGAGGAAACAAATTCTGTACAAATTTCTTTGAATCCATCCCTTTCAAAATTGGCGGTACCCCTTGTATCTGGTCAACCTGGGAATTGTACGTTTGTACTTTCTTATCATTTTCCTAAATTTTCTTCTTTCCCGATTCAATTTGTTTGGTGATATCCTCGAGCATCTTAATTACTGCAGGGTCAGTCTTCAATTCACTGGTATTTGACTTTTCTGGTACTGGTATTGGCTCGATCTGGCGGTTGGCCTCCGGTTCGATCTCACTCGGCGTTCGATGCTGATTTTGTAGGTGTGCAATAGCAGCTTGTTGAGCCTGTAGCATCTCGAATGTTACTTGGAGATTGACTCCTCCATCTCCTCAACCATGTGTACCTCGGCCACCAGATCGGCCTTCTCTACGTACACTCCCTTTCGGTTCCGCGTGCAGATTCACAATTAGAGCGATATGAAAACTGACGTCGACTGGATTGGAAATCAGTTCTCCCTCGAGATCAGCTTGTGGTACCTCGACCTTTAGAGCAACTACATTATCATTTTCTCTGTGAAATCTGAGGCCATCATCACCATGTGTGGGTGTTGTTTGTGAGTTTGACATATTTTATTCTGAAAATAAAAAATACTTGACAAGAACAAGCGTAAAGAAGTGTGTGTTATCGGAATCAGTATTGAATAATCACTATTCTCCATAGCAAAAGGGTGGGTGCCAAACTGTTTGCCCTAAAATTTGGATAACAATTAAACTTATATTGTTGTTTTAAGGATATGTGATTTCACCCAATCAATTGATAAATGCAGAAACAAATGACAGAATCAAACTGTAAATAAATCAAACCAGTGTGCGGATAGAACTTCTGCCTCGAGTTAAGATACCTTCAAATTGATAAGTGTAAGAATAGTAAAAATGGTATAGAACGATGAACAATGGCACAAGTAAGAAAGAAAGAGTTGAATTATTTTTTTCTTAGTAAATAATGATGAATAAAAATGATTAGAACTCCTTTTTATATAGTACAGGAATTCTACTTATGGTATAATTCTAATTATAGTAGAAAATCGTATAATTAGCTAATTAACCTCTTCAGATTTGATCCGTTCCGAGATTCACGCCACGATCCTCGACCAATTACGGATATCTCGCTTTTCTGTTACTAAGATGTCCCCGATGTTACTCAGAGTCTATCTCCATTGGCTTTGATTGATACAGACCTCGATTTTGAAGGAGACTTCGATCTTGAACTCATTGCCTCAGCTCTTTGATGCAATGTATACGTCTTGATTAAATAGCAAAATCGGGTGGCTCTGATTTCTACCGTATACAATCATATTCACGCATAACAAAGAAATATATATTTCTTTCTTAAGAATTCTTACTCTGATGTTCAGTTTATACTTTTCAATTATACTCTTAGTCGGTTCGAGGGTGTACTAGCTCGAGGGCCAAGCTACGCTTTATATCGGTTTGCTTTATTTTATAGTTAATTTCTAACATCAATTCTCATATTTCTCAATTGGTGCGAAGTGAAATCACACATCGTTAAAACCACTTATAAATTTAATTATTTTCCAATTTTAAGGATAAAAATAGATAATAAATTTTAAAGTATTCTTTTTAAACTTTATGCACGGAGTACGTAATAACAAAGTGGACAGAACTAAGTCGAGATTAGATACATGAATAGGGAAAATTATTTTGGATGTTGGCTGGGGGTAGAGGATAAGGTGGATTAGAGACGTTTGAACTAATAGGGGCGGGGAGGAGTCCATAACGTAAATGTGGTTTTTTGGGGCTTAAGAGACCGGAAATAAGACTAAAACAAACTAGTAACCAAACTATATATTATGCCCTTTTAAAGGGCGTTATACCTTCATTTGGATGTTAAGGTATAGTGCCCTTTAAAAAGGCGCTATATATAAAATGCCTTTTTGATGGGAGCTATACATATTTTGTAGACCCACCAATAACTCTTCTGCACTTAACTGACATAACAATATTTCAAATGGGTATAGCGCCCTTTAAAAGGGCGCTATACCTCAAAACATTCAACCCCGGGCTGGGCATTTCCTTATTTAAAGGCGTTAAGGATTTTGCAAAATCCATTCAAAAATATTCCTAAATCTTGATAAATTTTTCTTCTTGTTAAATTCTCGAGCATTTTGTCATAATATCTGAAGAGCGAAAAATGGGGTTTCATTATATTGGGGGGAGGGGGTGATATTGTGGTGGCGAATAACTGTGTGAGCTATACTTATCTCCATAGTGTCATGTTAATTTTCCACTTACAATAGAGTACGATACATTTGTATCGTTGTTATGTAAAAAAATAAGTGCGAGGAAACATTCGGTGAACCTTAAAGTAACTGGAAGATATCCGTATTCTGTCACTCTGCAAGGGGTTGCTTGTTACGCTAAGTTTAACATCGAGGATGATGAAAAATTTAAGTGATTTTTTTAGGACTCCGGATGAATACCGAGAATTTCTTGTGATAAAAATTTTAGAAATGTACATGAAGGTTGAAGACGTTCGCAATAATGAGGTTGCGCAAAGCAGGGATAACCCTCAGTCGTCGGGTGGTTATTCTAGAGTAGTTTTTGCCGAACAGGTTCTGGTTGAAAGAGTTTTGCCTGATTTAAACTTACTCCACGGGAGAATGAGGAGCGAGGAAATAATTTCTCTCCTACTTTACATAATCTAAAAGACGAGTGGTAAACTTGAATTTTCCTTTGCGTTATGATGTTTATTTTTGTTGTATTGAATTTTTATCAACACTCATATATTCCACAGGGGGTACCAGCCAGATATGAATTTTACAAGTTATGAACCCACACCCAGTTGGATTATGCATAGTTCTGGTGTGTTGGATCATGGTGGTCCATCCGAGAGCCATCACTAACAGGATAATGTCCATCACGGAATGACAACACATTACAACTTGTAAGTGAAGTGATATAGCTATATGTAAAGTATTTATCAATTTTAGTAGCTTATTATATTGTTGTTTGTGCAGTGAAAACGAGCAAGTTGAACCACTGTCTTGACTCAATTGCCCGAAGATGACATATTTAATCGAGATCTAGTAGATGCACAGAGTTAGGAAGAGAACAGTGATTATGACAACAATGTCGATGAGTCCAGAGACGAGTCCCAAGTGCCGTTTCATTCAAGGGATATTCCCTACCTTGATCATTTTCCAAGTATGCTGAATGTGGATCCCCTCACAAGGGATTTGAAAAAATTCGAGCGGCAATGTGGTATGATTCTAGACCAACGATGCTGGCAAAGGTCATGCTTTTTCCTGATAAAATGCGCATAAGTAGAGCGGTGAAAATGTACAGCGTAAGAGAGTGTCGTGAGATGACAGTATAGGAGTTAACTCCGGAGGTATACAAGGTTGTTTGTCGTAGATGGTTTACGGGTTTTCATTGGATGTTGTGTGCGAGCAAGAAGAACACAAGTCTGTGGAAAGTGGGTATACACATTGCCACCCACACTTGTGAAATGGACACATTCATGGGAATCACTACAATTTGGATGTTGACTTAATTTATATTGTCCTGATTCCACGCATTGAAGCGTCCATAAGGTACAAGATCAAAGAGTGCATTACATCCATCCACCAGGAGTATGGTTGTACCATTACCAAAACAAAGGCATTTTTCGGTCACAAACATACATTTGAAATTGTTTATGGTAACTAGGATAAGTCATTTTCCACTCTACCCAAGTACATGGCCTCATCGCAACACTTTAACCCTGGGACTGTTGTTGAATGGAAGTTTGAGCGGAGTCCGGGAATACTGCAATATATATTCAAATATGTGTTCTGGGCATTTAAACCAGCAATTGATGGTTTTCTACATTGTCAACCGGTAATATCCATAGACGGCACTCATGTCTATGGAAAGTATGATATTAAGTTGTTGATCTCTGTTGAGGTAGAGGCTAATGGAAAAATATTTCCTTTAGATTTTTCTATTTGTGCCAATGAAAGCCAAGAGATGTGGACGCTATTTTGAACCACTTGAAAGAGCACATTTTCAAACAGCGTTCAGGTATTTGTCTAATATCTGATCGGCATGGTGGTATTTTAAGTTCTGTAGATAATTTGTCTGCATGGCAGGAACCGTATGCCTAGAACCATTACTGTGTGAGGCACCTGAAGGCCAATTTCCAGAAGTCACATCCCAACAATGATCTGCATGATTTAATGTGGATGGCTGCAACAGATTCACCAAGAGCATAAATTCCGGAGGCACATGGAATCTATCAGGTAGGAAGACGAAGCAGCCTATCGTTGGTTACTGCGATATAAACTTGAAAAGTGGAATTTGCATGCGGATGGTGGAAAACTATGGGGAATTCTGACTATAAACGTGTCAGAGTCTTTCAACGGGTCATTGAAGTCGGCATGAGGATTTCTTGTCACTGCCATGGTGCGAATGTCATTCAAGTAGATGGTGGAGAGGTTTGTTGAAAGGACTGCAGCTGCAACGTCATTGATGGAAAGGGGTGTTGAATTTATGCCACTGCCAATGAAAATATTTGAGAAATACAGGCGGCGAGCACATTGGCATTCATTTTTATAGTATGATCATGACCGGAATGCTTCTGAAGTTCGCACACTATCCATCAAAATTGGGGGAATAATGTACACACCATAAATGAATTTAGAAGGTTATGCTCTTGTGGGAAATGGTCCATCTACCACATGCCGTGCTCACATGCCATCAAGTGCTTTCAACATACAGGTTTAGGGCCGACCAACTACGTCGATAAACAATATAGTTTTGCTGCATACTTAAACATCTATAGTGGGCAGTTGCAGTCAGTGGGTGATGAGCATTATTGACCGCCGGAAACATTTAAAATTGTGTGTAACAAGGAGTTTTTACGTCAGAGACCGGTGAAAAAAAGAACGCATATACATAACCAAATGGATGTTCGTGATACCGTTTATGCGCGCAAATGTGGTATATGCTCGAAAATAGGATATGACCGTCGAAAGTGTCCTTTAGTTGGTTTGGGTGGTGGTGGTAATACAACTCTTGGTGGAAGTTCATCTAATGTGCCCAACTATCAAGGATACACGTAGAGTTTTATTTCCGTGATGTGGTTATAATAAGTGTATGTACTTGTTTTTGCAAAATGTATCAAATAAATTTATGTTTCAATTGTTGTTAAATCTTATTGATATTTAACATTTTCAGTTGAGTAAATTAATGAATTTCTCCCTCCCGTTCATTTAATAAAAAATAGTATTGGATTAAAAAACCAAACTTATTACGTTGACTTTCGAATTTCAATCTAAAATTATTAGAATACTACATTGTCGGAGGAGGAAGATGTTTGATAAATATGTGAATATATATATAGTACGGTAAAATACTAAGTTATGTGTGTTGTCTTGTCGACCTGAAAAAATGCCCACCTGTAAAAAAATTGTATTGTATTTGTTGGTTGATTTCCCAATGCACACGCAAGTGTACGTGGTCGACAAGTAATATAGGATTTTAAGTCCAGATATCGTACCCACAGGGACTTGTGATTAATTATCAACTAAACTGAACTCAAACAAAGATTTAACTTAATTTAATCTAAAATAGTAAATCAAGAGATTAAAGAGATTACTAACTTAAAGACTAATTCAATGTAATTTGATATTCTAGAGTTATGGGTTGTTAAACAATCACGTTGAGTTTTCGACCTAAATCTTCTAATCAGGTTTATTGATTGATGAGGTTAATATTGCTCATCGCCTTCTCCCAAAGTACAACTCGCCTATTCAAGTTAACCTAATGTCTATATTCCTATGGAATCAGGATTAACAAGAACGCATTAATAATTCCCGTAAAGTAATCAAGCAAGGCGATTAGGTATATTCCTATCCTAACTGTGAAGGGTTAAGATCTTGCTCAACCCAATCTTATATGCAATCTAGAATTCCCTCTCCCGAGTATAACCCTAAATTCGTAGATAGTCTTCAATTGATGATCAAACAATTGAATGNAATACTCTAGAACTAATAAACTATAAAACTAAAAGAAGAGAAGAGAAGAAAAACTAAGTAGAATCCTCTTTCAACGTGGTGTGTTCCTCCGTCAAAAGTCCTAAAACGAATTCCCCATCTATGTGATGTTTTTGGGTCTATTTATATGTTTAGGATGAACCCTAAACTTGTCAAAGACTTCTATTCCAACTTGGAAACATTTAAAACCCGTCAAAACTCGATTTCTGGCCGACTGGGGACCCTAGCGTTTAAGCCCAAACGCCTGGGTAAGGCCAGGCACCCCCTGGCGTTAGGGCTCTAACGCCTGGGTAAGGCCAGGCTTGGTCAGGCTTTTTGGCTCCGTTGCCCGGCAATCGCCCGGGTGTCCCCTTTCGCGTAGTTTTCGACGTATTTGCATCAGTTTGGCCCCGTTTCCATTTCCAATTCACCTACACATAAAATAAACCCCATTAGGCACATACGACGTGTATTTTATCATTAAA